>MJUU01036544.1:3596-24490 GCA_002080025.1 Modiolus philippinarum | reverse complement strand
AAAATCCAATAAATAATAAAGATTCTACAGTCAAATATGTGAAAACACCTTATTTAACCCTTTTTTGGCCCCTAATTCTGAAATGGGTGGGGCAAAAACCTAAAGGAAAAAAACGTTTCTCAAGAATGTTCTAAGAAACATCATACTAAGATTTGAAAACAATCAATCCACTAGAACCAAAGTTATGCTGTCCACAGACACGAAAATACCTAATTTTACCCCTTTTTGGCCCCTTTTTTGCCTCTTTTTCAAAAACGGGTTGGGCAGGGAACGCGAAATTAAAACCCGGGCTTAAGCTTGTGCCAACAAACATCATACTAAAATTTGATAACAATCCGTTCACTAGAACTAAAGTTATGCTGTCCACAGACGCCGACGCCGACGCCAACGCCGACGCCAACGCCGACGCCAGCGCCATACCATAATACGACCGCAAAATTTTTGCGGTCGTATAAAAAACCTTATTTTCAAGTATGTTAATAGACCCTGATGTTATTTGCTTCAAAGCTGAACTATATATCCTGAAGGCAACCATTTTGGATGGGGTGAAGACTTAATTGTAACTTTTTTTGAAGGGAACCAACTACAGATTTGAAGAAATGCTTGGTTCCAATTGGTTTAGTAGTTTCAGTTAGAGGAGATCTTTGAATGTGTTTTCCTATAGGGTCCAATGTTAAACTAAGATCCCTCCTAGCATCAATCTTGGATGAGGTGTTGACTTGCAGGACATTTCTTAAAGGATCTATTGCAACAAAGTTTGGATCCATTGACCATGTAGTTTCAGAGGAGAAAATCCTTTGAATGCTTCCAACACGGTCCAATGTTAGACTATGTTCCCTGCTGGTAGAAATCTTAAATGTAATATGGACTTCCCAGACACATTTTTCAAAGGGGGCCAACTAATGATTTTTGTGACCAAGTTTGGTTCAAATAAAAAGATCTTTTAATATGTTTTCTCATAGAGTCCAATGTTAAACTAAGCTCCTCCATGGTGACCACCTTGGATGGGGTCAGAAAACTTCACCATGTTCAATAAAATGCAGTCCTTGACATACTGAACTTTTTTGCAATTTAAACTTGTCCTCTATCTCAAATCATTTTTGATATACAAAACAAAAAGGTATAAAATTATCAAATATTAAACCAATAAATGGCAATGAATCTTAAATGGATATATATCCCCGCACTTTCGAAGAAAGTTCAGGGATAATGTTATACCCTCCGTCTGTCCATCCGTCCGTCCGCCGTCCGTCCGTCCGTCTGTCCGTCCGTCCGTCACACTTTTCTTGTGACTCAAACTCCTCCTACATTTTTGGATTTAGGGATTTAATTTTAATGTAGAATTGTTGCATATAGTCCGCAGATGTGCAATAAGCTTTCGGATTTTCGATATTGGTCTTGGTGCAAACAAGAGGCCCCATGATGTCAATTTTAACAAAGACCCAAAGATGTGGATTAGACACATGTGGCATGTGACGCAAACTCCTCCTACATTTTTGGATTTAGGGATCAAATCTTTATGCAGTCTATATGTAGTCTATAGATTTGCAATAAGCTTTTGGAATTTTGGTTCCGGTTCCAACTTTGGTAAATTTCCTGAAAATGTCAAAGACACATATTTTTTTTTTAAATTTGGCAGATTATCTTATATTCTGACAATTGTTTGGTAAAAAACAAAATTCTGATAACTTAGGATTCCGAAAGGCGGTTCCAATTTTGGTAAATTTCCTGAAAGTCTCAAAGACCACTTATTTTTTGGAATTCTACCTAGCAACTGTATTTAAAATGTTTGCATAGTTTAGGACGAACATTTTCATCAATTGGATTTCAAAAATATTTGATTCCAATTTTGGTAAATTTCCTGAAAGTCTCAAAGACCACTTATTTTTTGGAATTCTACCTAGCAACCATACTAAAAATGTTTGTGTAGTTTAGGACTAACATTTTCATCAATTGGATTTCAAAAATATTTGATTCCAATTTTGGTAAATTTCCTGAAAGTCTCAAAGACCACTTATTTTTTGGAATTCTACCTAGCAACCATACTTAAATTGTTTATTTAGTTTAGGAAAAACATTTTCATCAACTGGATTTCAAAAATATTGATTCCAATCTTGGTAAATTTCCTGAAAGTCTCAAAGACCACTTATTTTTTTGGAATTCTACTTAGCAACCATATATCCTAGAATTCTTTTAGTAACAATAATGACTATCAATAGGTAGATTAAAAAAATATGCCAAGGGTGTATAACAACTGTTTTCTGTGTCAAACAGGGAGTGCGGGGATAGCTGTCGTTTCCGACAACATCTAGTTTGATTTTCTTCAAATTTTGTATGAGGGTAGATCTTGATGCACTGAACATTTTTTGCATTTTAAACTTAGCCTCTATCTCAAACTGTTTTTGAAATACAAGACAAAATATATAAAATCACAAAAAAATTGGACCACTAAATGGCAATAAATCCTACATGGGTATTTATATTTTCTTCAAAATTGGCATGTGGGTAGATCTTGATATGCTGAACATTTCTGCAATTTAAACTTAGCCTCTAGCTTAAACTGTTTTTTGAAATACAAGACGAAATATTTAAATCTCTAAAAATTTGACCAATAAAGGGCATTTACTCCTGTATGGGTATTAAGATTTTCTTTAAAATGGGCATGTAGGAGGATCCTGACATGCTGAACATTTTTGCAATTTAAACTTAGCCTCTATCCCACACTATTTTAGAAATATAAGATGAAATATATAAATCATGAAAAATTTGACAATTACAGGGCAATAACTCCTACATGGGTATTTGGATTTTCTTCAAAATAGGCATGTGGGTAGATCTTGACATTCTGAACATTTTTGCAAAAAAAAACTTAGCCTCTATCTCAAACTGTTTTTGAAATACAAGACAAATTATATAAAATCACGAAAAATTGGACCAATAAAGGGCAATAACTCCTATATGGGATTTTCTTCAAAATTTGCATGTGGGTAGATCTTGCTATGCTGAACATTTTTGTCATAAACTTAACTTCTATCTGTTATAGGTTTTTTAATAAAAGATAAAGAATATCAAAATTTTGAAAATTTTACGGAAAAAGGGCAATAACTCTAAATTGGGTCCTCAGATTTTCTTCAAAATTGCAGGGTGTGTAGATCTTGTCATGCTGATCATTTTTACCCCATCAGCTATTTGATATCTGCAACGTTTTTGAGTTATTTGCCAAAAACAGCAATTTACCCCTATGTTCTATTTTTAGTAACAGCAGCCATGTTGTTTGGTGTTCAGACTCCTTGGATACAATTTTGAAACTACATACCCTGGTGATGATCCAGATCAAGTTTGGTTTTAATTGGCCTAGTAGTTTTTGAGGAGAACATTTTTGAAAAAAAAAAAAAGTTTACGACGGATGATGGAAGGACGGACGGACAGACGACAGACACCGAAAGCCAAGTGATGGCAAGAGCTCACCCTGACATATACAGTTGAGGTTAATTAAGTCTCTCAAACTTCGTTAGCTCAAACACCACCAATATCTTAAACTGTATTTAAACTCTGATCTTGTTTTACTATGTTTCTTTGTTGCCCATTTTTGACAAAAATGTACTTGCTTATGACCACTTTCAACACCAGTTTTGAAGTTGAGACATAATTTTGTAAATGGCGGTCAACAACAATTTTTAAAACCATATTTTTAAGTTACCACATCAATATTTATTTGGAAACCAAATTTCTCTGAAATAGGAAAATGTTGAAATTTCCCACCTTTTTGGTGGCCATTTTGAAAATGGCGGTCAACAAACAATTTTCCACAGAACTTTTGAAGTCGCAACATCAATATCCATTTGGACACCAAATTTCATTGAAATCAGAAAATGTTGAATTTTCCCACCTTTTTTGGCAGCCATTTTAAAATGGCGGTCAGCGAGCAATTCTTAACATCAGTTTTGAATTCACAACATCAATATCCACTTGGAAACCAAATTTCATTGAATTTGGACAATATTGAATTTTCCCGCTTTTTTTGGTGGCCATTTTTAAATGGCAGTGAACGAACAATTTTTAACATTGGTTTGAATTTGCGACATCAATACCCCTTTCGAAACCAAATTCCATTGAAACTGGACAATGTTAAATTTTCCCCCCTTTTTTGGTGGCAATTTTGAAAATGGCGATCAACAAACAATTTTCAGCATCTGTTTTGAAGTTGCAACATCAATATCAACTTGGAAATCAAATTTCATTGAAATCGGACAATGTTGAATTTTCCCGCCTTTTGTGGCGGCCATTTTGAAAATGGCTGTCAACGAACAATTTTTAACATTGGTTTGAATTTGCGACATCAAAACCTATTTGGAAACAAATTCCATTGAAACTGGACAATGTTGAATTTTCCCACCTTTTTTGGCGGCCATTTTGAAAATGGCAGTCAACGAATAATTTTCAGTATCTGCTTTGAAGTCGCAACATCAATATGCACTTGGAAACCAAATTTCATTGAAAAAGGACAATGTTGAATTTCCCGCCTTTTTTTGGCAGCCATTTTTGAAAATGGTGGTCAATGAACAATTTTATACAGCAGTTTACACGTTGACATAGCATGGCAAACATTTTAATCAATTTACACTAAACCTACCTCCTCTGTAGTTATGGATATAAAAGATGACAAAATATGAAAATTTGAAAAATCCATGAAAAAGGGCAACAACTCCTACAAAGATTTTTGGATTTTCTTCAAAATTTCAGGGTGGGTTGATCTTGATATGCTGAACATTTTTGCAATTTACACTTCAAGACTTGACCTCTATCTGTTACACTTTTTAAAATAAAAAAAAATATATATTAAAATTTAGAAAATTTACGGAAAAAGGGCAATAACTACAACACTAGATTTCAGATTTTCTTGAAAATTGCAGGGCGGGTAGATCTTAACATGCTGATTATTTTCACTACCTATCAGAATTTTTATATCTGTAACGGTTTTTGAGTTATTTGCAAAAAATGCAATTTACCCCTTTGTTCTATTTTTAGTAACAGCAGCCATGTTGCTTGGTTTTCGGACTTATTGAACACAATTTTGAAACTGTTTACCCTGGTGATGATTCAGGTCAAGTTTGGTAACAATTGGCCCAGTGGCTTCTGAGGAGAAGATTTTTTAAATTGATGACAAAAAGTATCAAATTTCTTAAATTTGACCAATAAAGGGCAAAAACTCCTATATGGTTAGTGAGATTTTCTTCAAAATTTCAAGGTGGGTAGATCTTGATATGCTGAACATTTTTGCAATTTAAAGTTGACCTCTATCTGTTATAGTTTTTGCGAAAAAAAATAAAGAATATCAAAATTTTGAAATTTTCACAGAAAAAGGACAATAACTCTAAGATGAGTTTCAGATTTTCTTCAAAATTGCAGAGCAGGTATATCTTGTCATGCTGATCACTTTTACTGATGTCAGATTTTTGATATCTGTAATGGTTTTTGAGTTATTTGCCAAAAACAGCAATTTACCCCTATGTGCTATTTTTAGTAACGGCAGCCATGTTGTTTGGTCCTCAGACTAATTGAACACAATTTTGAATCTAAATACCCTGGTGATGATTCAGAATTATACTAAAAATAAAAAAATAAAATTTTTGAAATTCACCCAATTTGAGCCCCATTTATGTCATGAACAAAATCCGTTGACATACTACAGAATGGAAATTTCCTAAGGAGCACACTGAAAGAAAAACCATCAAAATCCGATAAATAATAAAGCTTCTATAGTCAAATATGTGAAAACACCCGATTTAGCCCTTTTTGGCCCCTTTTTCTGAAAGGGGCAGGACCAGCAACATGAAATTAAAATCAGGGCTTGAGCATGTGCCAAGAAACATCCTTCTTAAATTTGAAAATGATTATTCCACTAGATACAAAGTTATGCTGTTAGCAGACAGGAAAATACCAAATTTTACCCCTTTTTGGCCCCTTTTTCTAAAACTGGTGAACCAGGAACCTGAAATTAAAACCCAGGCTTGAGCTTGTGAAATCAAACCTCATACTAAAATTTGATAAAAAATCTAAATCGCACCAGGGTGCACAAGCCGAGTTGCAACTTCAAATATTATGTGACCAAGTTAATGTGAAGACCCAAAAATTTCTAATATTATCTGTCTAACCTAATATCCAAAACTCTAAGAATTCAAAAAGATCTATTTTCTAGTTTCAAGTCTTGACATTTCAATATATAAATCTATTTTCGGTCACTGTGACCTTCATTTACCTTGACCTTTGACCCACTTTCTCCAAAATCTATAGGGTTCATCCCCTCCTGGTACCCAGCAATATATCCAAGTTTCATTTCTTTTTGAGTTATCATCCGGAAACCAAATTTTTCTGAAATTTTCAGTCACCGTGACCTTGACCTTTGACCTACTCTCTCCAAAATCAAAAGGGCTCCTCCCCTCTTAGTACCCAACAATATATCAAAGTTTCATTTCAATAGGATGTAAACTTTTTGAGTTATCATCTGGAAACCAAATTTTTCTGAAATTCTAGGTCTATTTTCCGTCACCGTGACCTTGACCTTTGACCTACTTTCTCCAAAATCAACAGGGTTCCTCCCCTCCTGGTACTCAACAATAAATCCATATTTCATTTCAATAGGATGTAAACTTTTTGAGTTATCATCCAGAAACCAGTGTTTGACGAAACCCGATTGCCCACCTGCTCGCAACACCAAACCAATAGCCGAGTTCAACTTCGTTGCAACTTGGTTAAAAATGATCCATCCACTAGAACCAATGTTATGCTGTCCACAGATGCCAACTGCGCCATACCATTGTATGAACGCAAAATTTTTGCAGTCATATAAAAATTTAGATTCAAGGTGTGATTATTTCATAGTTACTGAAATGTCATGGGAATAGATTTTATATATACATGTATGTATTGTAATTTCCATATTTTCTTCTTACCTTTTACTGAGACATTCTTCATTGTTATTGGATAAAGCCATTTTTTAACGTCTTTCAAGTCCTCTGTTGAAATTCTATTAAGATCCTCAATATCATCTTCACTACCAATACAATACACAAAAATAGCATTTGTTAATTTGGCATTTAAACTCCAAAGATGACATATCAATGACTTTGCAAATTCAGTTTTTTCAAGTGTCAACCCAATTGTCCTATAGCCATTTGTTTCAAGGAATGTAACTATTTCTCTAGCAATTTTTGCTGTAACAGAGTCAGTTACTTTTGTCGTTGATTGTTGTTGAACAACAAGTAACATACAATGACAGTGCATATTTTCAGGATCATAAACTGGTACCAAATCACCTAACTTGTACTGTTTTCCTGTTCTGCTATGGGCTGACTGGTTGATGACAAACTGAGGAAAATCTGAAAGACATCATTGTCTAGATTTTGTCAAATTTATATATACAGCATTTGTTGTAAATATACAAATACATATGAACTAAAGACTATTGCATAGACGGGTACATTTGATTTTACTCAATTTTTCAATAATCATCACTCCTGGTGGCAATATGTTTTTACTGGATATCAGTACTTTTGTTTAGGACCTTCCATACACTGTTCTTGAAAAGTTTGGTTGAATTTGCTTTGAGTGATGATGGAAAAAGGAAGCTCCTTAAAGTCCAGTTTCTTATTACATTATTAGCCTTAACAACCAACATGATGAAATATGTGTGTGATAAACATTAGAGACCTAGACCTTGTCTCTCAAACATTCCAACAAATTCCTAGTTTGGACGTATTTCTTCTTTGCCATAGAAATTTTGACCCACAAACATAACCATTACCGCCAAGTTTCATCCAAGGGTTGTTGCTATTTGACTAGTACAACATGTACAATGTAGCAACACAGAAGACTAGACATTTTAAGTAAAATCCAAGTAAAACTTTTTTTTTCAATGCTTTCTTTATTTGAAGGGCACCTTTAAATGACATTATGACCAATTTTGCTTCAATTATATATGGCCAAATTCATTTAGGAAACCATTAAATGCATTTACAGTAATTGGTCAAGATTTCTTTGTTGGCTACTTGAGACCATAACAGACTGACAGAACTTGATGAACCCAATATTTTTGAATGGGACCATTGTGACCAAATATCCATATATATATATACCACAAAATTTATCCCTAATTAGTTTAACTGATGACCAAAAAAAGTTACAATATCTGGAACAAAACATTCTAAATTTTATGGCAAACCTAAACCTTAGTCAATCACGTGGAAAATATAGGTCAAACTGACCAAACTATGAGCTGCAGCTACATGAATAACTTGAATCTCTCCAAGGCACATCCACTGACAAAAGAAGATTGATCTGAGGATGTACAACATACAGTATCCTAGTCCAAAAACATCAAAAGGAGTATGATGAACAGATACATGGATGAGGAAAATGCCATCCCAACCCTTAACGTTACTGGTTGATTGCTAAAGAATAAATGCCTTTGTTGGAGATCTGAATAACTTGAAATATTTATATTTGCTGAGCATGTCTGTAATCACTGGAATCAAATATGAAAAAGAAAGGAAATGGGGTAAATGTCAAGGAGACAACATCCCATATCCAGGTTAAAACGACCCAAAACAAAGCATCTAGGGGTCACCGTACGGTCTTCAACACAGTGAGGAACCTCACACCATATAGCAAGCCCTAAATGGCCACAAAAAGGTAAAAAGTGAATAAATCAATGGAAACAAACCACATCCAATAACCCAGATATCAAGAAACTAAAATTTTATAAGAAGACAAGGACAAGCCAATGACCAACATATTCCTGACTTGGGACAGGCGCAAAAATTGTGGTGGGGTTATACTCGTTTTCTTGGATCCAAACCCTCCCCTATGTGTGGTGAATGGCTAAAAAATAAATACACAAAAAGACTCACAGTAAAAATCAAACTAGAAAACAGTCCAACTTATCAAGACGAGTACCCTTACAATGAAGTACATAAAACCTGAAGACAATACAAACAGGTACTGTCCGGACAAATGCTCGCAGTTACTGACAGCTAGCTAAGGACATAATTTCCATTGACTATGATATATAAAGTATATAAATCTATAAACGTACATGTGACTTATTACTGTATTAAAAATGCACATGCAGTATTGTTTATACCCATTATAAATTTTCATATCAATAAAATTTAATCTGAAATTCTAAACTACAGGGAAAAAAATTGCTTTTCAAATCAACAAAGACATGAATTCTATATAATATTGTAAGCAATGGCAATATATATAAGGAATATTTCAAAGGTTGCATCAATTTTGTCACATCACTGTAATCAAAATAATTAGTAATACCTACCTGATTTGCAGATTTCAGCATTGGTACCAATATACTGCAGTTTATCATTGACTGGACATAAGATTACATCAGTGTCCAGCATGTAAATTGAACCATCCATATACAAAATATTCATCTTTTGTGTCAGTCCAATAGCAATCCACCCTGAAGAAAGAGCAGGCTTTTCACATCTATCTACCCTGATCAAACATTTTTCCTCTTTTTCAATCTTTCTCCAACCTTCTTTAATCCCATCGAAAACTGACACTTTTCCACAGCAACACTCCCCTCTACACATGCCGATTTCCATCAACATTTTTTCAATTTCTTGTTTTACAAATGAAACATCCTTCAGATCGCCATTTAAAACAAGTTGATCTGCTTTGTCACAATTCACATTGTCACATTTTACATTATACTTCTTGTCACATTTTACATTATACTTCTTACAAATTTTATCTATTTTCTTGCTGCAAAATTCTTCCAAATATTCCAGTATTTTTTGTTCTATAGATATGTTAACTGTCACATATTTTTCTTCATTGTGACCTTCTGATCCATCATAGTCGGGAGGAGGGCAAAAGTTTTCACCATATTCTTCATTTTTTTCCAGTTGCTGTGCAGTATGACTGGACAAACTTGCAGCCATATTTGCGGGTTGGTTTGACAAGTTTGCATTTTCTGGTTGTCCATCAGGTTTGCTTGATAAACTTGCAGTCTGATGCATTGCAGAATGGCTGGACGGACCAGCAGTTTGTGACTTTTTAGGTTGGCTTGCAGAGTGGTTGGATGAGCTTGAAGTCCTGTCTTTTTTATTTGGCAAATTGTTTTCACTTTTTCCACTTTGAGATGGAGGTTTGTCTTTTCCTGAAGTGATACTTGCTTGTCTGTTGGCAGCTTGCCTTGTATTATATGTTCTATCTTCAGGCCTTGTACTTGACCCTTTTTGGCCTCCTCCAACAAAATATTTGTCACTGACATCTTTAGTTGTATAAATTATAAAATTATCATCTTTATGTCCTGTAACTAGTCTTTTTTTTTCATTTTGTAATAATCCCTTGAACCAGTCACTATCTTTTAACTTTGTGGGGACAACATGCCCCACTATGCAGTCCATAATTCTCGTTTTAAATTCTATACCTTCTTTGTCTGTCTCAGCAAAGACAATTAAGGTCTTTTCTTCCATAAGGGTATCAACTTCCCAGGACACAGTTACACTTGGAATATCAAGTGTTTTATCAATGTACCGGACAACTTCTTCTTTTTCCAATAGATCTCCAAACAGAGAATGAACATTAAACTTTTGGCAAATTATTTTGTCATATTTTTTTTTCACTTTATCTTTTGCATTTTTTACTGCTTTTTTATCTAACCCATCAAAAATAAATCTGTCATCACCTATTGAAACATTAACCTCCTCTGATTTGCATTTATCAATACTTTTTTGAAAAGAAGTGCATTTTTGAAAACATTCAAGCTGTTTTTTACTGAAATTAAAAATCTCTCTGAAATTTTCTTTAGACTTATTGCCCTTTTTCTTTCCACCAGTTGCAGGCCTATCGGAGGTTGGTTGTGGAGCTGGTGTTGTTTTTGTTGTCGAAGCTTTCTTCCTTTTTGCTTTTGTAAAATAAAATAAAAGAAATAATGAGAGAGAAACTACAGGCTCAGGGACTAAACCTATATCACTCATCAGATAAAAAAAATGCTTAACAGCAGATGATGAAAGAGATATTTTTCTCATAGGGTTCAGTGTTAAAATATGTTCTGCTCTGGCAGTCATGTTTTTGTTTTATCAGATCAAAACAAAATTAGCATTGAGCAATCTTTGTAAAGAACTTTTCATACCTCATGCCTGTTAAGTTTGGTTGAATTTGCTTACAAGGTTTCAGAGAGATAGACAAAAAAGGATTTTCCCAAAGGATCCAAGGATAATCTGTGTCATGCTCTGGTGGCCATGCCTTGTTGCTGGATCCAACAGAAATGAATAATCTTTGTTAAATACCTATACATAGGTCATTCCAATACAGTAAAGTTACATTTGCATCAATGGTTTCAGAGCTCAGATAATGAAAATGACAATATTGCAATTGGGTCCAATGTTAAACTATGTTCTGTGCTTGCAGCCATTTTTTATCTGATGGGAACAAAATGAGCACCTATCATTCATGTCAAGTTTGGTTAAATTTCATTCTGTGGTTTCAGTGGAGATGATCAAAATCTTATTTTACCATAGGATTTTGGACATTGTGAAAAGATGATTTTCCCATTATAAGGGTCCAACAATGTTCTGTGCTGACAACCATGTTTTTATTGGATCATTACAAAATTAGCACTTTTTGTTAAGGACTCTACCATATATCATTAATGTCAAGTTTGGTTGAACTTGCTTTAGTGATTTCAGAGGAGATGATCAAAATGTGATTTTGTAATAGGGTCCAATGTTTTACAATGTTTCATGCTGGCAGCCATGTTTTTAAGATCAGGTCCGACCTAAAAGAGCAGTTTTTGTAAAGAACCTTGCATACATCATTCCAATACAGTTTACTTAAATTTGCTTCTATTGTAATTCCGAGCAGATGATGAAAATGATGAATTTCCGATAGGGTCTAATGTTGAAACTAGTGCCACATTTAAGTGGCCATGTTTTTTATTGGATTTGATTGAAATGAGCAATCAAGGACCTTCCAAACATAATTCTTGTAAAGTTTGGTTGAATTTGGTTCCAAAGTTTCTGATGAGTTGATGAAAATGTGAAAAGCTAATGGAGTACAGGCTACTGACAGATAGACAGACGGATGACAGAAGCCAACTGATGGCAATAGCTCACACTGACCCTTACGGTCAAGTGAGCTAAAAACAAAATATAGAATATTTTCTTAGTAATCATTATATCTTTCATAATGTATTTAATGTAGTCCTATATTCAGGACACTCCTTTATTTTGATAGGATAATCTAGTTTTATAGCTTTTGTAGAAGGGAATAATGTGAACAAATCAGGCCGGGAAGTAGTTCACAAAAATTGTCTCCCCTGTAAATTTGTTTACTGTCGTCTCCTCAAATAAACAAGGTATGTGATGATACAGCCACGGTAACAAAAAATAAAAAAATTTCTAACATTTTCGCTATTTTTTTACATTTCACATACTATGCATCTTATGCTGCAACAATCCTGTGTAGTACAGATATATGGGAAATATACAGTTGACGTTGATTAATTTATGAAACATTGTTTTAAATCAATTCTATCTGATAGTCATAACTGTATGATAATAAAGAAAAAATTCTAGCCACCCTCAAAGGGCATGGGCGGAAATAAAATTTAGGAGTATTATTAAATATTTAATTATGCATCATATAAACTATATAAAATTGATTTCTGCATATGGCCTTTTTCAGGATCCACCTTTTTCAAGTTTTTAAGTAGGGAGAAAATGGACTTTTCATTATATTTTTAGCTCGCGAGTGATTAGTACTCACTGTGAAATATATATATGGGGCAATTAAAGGAGCATGTATTACTTTTAGTATTTTCACTTGGTTAAATTTCATGATTTTCGGACACGTGTGAATTAGATTTTGAATTGTAATGTACGGGTAAATACCATTTGGTATTCTTTTAAGGTAAGGCCATAATTAAAA
The DNA here is from genome assembly GCA_002080025.1 of Modiolus philippinarum. Classification (NCBI taxonomy): domain Eukaryota; kingdom Metazoa; phylum Mollusca; class Bivalvia; order Mytilida; family Modiolidae; genus Modiolus; species Modiolus philippinarum. The sequence continues at coordinate 11,536 of MJUU01036544.1, read as the reverse complement.
AAATGTTTGTTTCCCCTTACCCTACCTTACCTAAAAATGTTGAGTACTTAGGTAGGAAATACATTTTTTTTTTTAATAAAAAAAGTTGAGAAATTACTGCTTTTTATCCAAATTTGAGTAAAAAAAAAATTTTCTGAAAAAGCCAATAAAATCATTTGAGTAGGGACATTTTTTTAGGGTCAGTAGGGTAAGGGAAAACAAACAAAATTTTAATTTTGGCCTAATTTGTTGACAGTTTCGCCTTTATACAAAGTTGATCCCTGAAAGAAACCTCAGAAAGAAAGCATACGAAATAAAAATTTGATCATGTTTGAACTTTTATTCTGGAGAAATGCTACAAAGGGCGGACATAAAAATTTGCACATGGATTAACAAGGATATTGGCAATCCGTATACAAATTTTGGTCAAAATCTGAAGATGGCCTTTTTGGGGATCCACTTTGAAAGACAGACACCAAATTGATCTTTTATGCCATTTTGTGCATTGTATATGCATCTATACGTTCACCTGCGGCAATCTATGCTGTTATCATATAAATTCAAAGGATAGGAATGAAAAATACTAGTATTTTTTTCATCGGAAATAACTTTTATAACTATGCATCTATGGTAAACAATCCAAAGGAAACATTTTTACCTCATTTAAACGAGAGCTCAATTTCTATTGTTCTATTTCAACCACTTTCCCGCCTGAAATACCTGCTTTAAACCAGCAAATAACAGACTTGTTTACAAAATATAACAAATTTATGAAGACCAATGATTGAGATCTAGACATTCAAATTTAAAAGTTAAAATGTTTGAGCTTGAGTACAATCCACAAAGGTCAAAAGTTTTGCTATAGAGTAGGTTATACAGACGGGGAAGTGGTTGAAATAGAACAATAGAAATTGAGCTCTCGTTTAAATGAGGTAGAAATGTTACCTTTTGGATTGTTTACCATAGATGCATAATTATAAAAGTTATTTCCAATGAAAACATGAGGTTGGACGCGTTGTCGTGCTAGGTAATTACCCCCACTCGTATTGTTTTGAACATTAAAAAGGGATATCATAAGGCAACCAAAAAGAGAGACAATGCATTCCCACCATATATAAAGTCAAATACCAAATTTGAAATAAATCGGCCCAGCAGTAGCTGAGAAAATTGCGACGAAAATTTTCACTATGTTCAATAAAGGGGAAAATGGCTCATTCCCGTCAAACAGGAAGTTGATATCATAAGGCCACCAAAATGGGAGACGACACATTTCTCCTATATATAAATTCAAATACCAAATTTGAAATAAATCGGCCCAGCAGTAGCTGAGAAAAGTGCGACGAAAAGTGGGACCAAAATTTTCACTATGTTCAATAAAGGGAAAAATGGCTAAGTCCCGCCAAACATAAGGCAACGAAAATGGATGACGGCGCATTTCCCCTATATATAAAGTCAAATACCAAATTTGAAATAAATCGGCCAGCAGTAGCTGAGAAAAGTGCGATGAAAATTTTCACTATGTTCAATAAAGGGAAAAATGGCTAAAATCCAAACAGGAAGTTGATATCATAAGGCAATCAAAATGGCAGACAACATTTTCCCCCTAAATATAAAGTCAAATACCAAATTGAAATAAATCCGATCAGCAGTAGCTGAGAAAAATGTGATAAACTTTGGACGGACGGACGGAAGGACAGACGGAAGGACGGACTGACAGACAGACGGACAAGGGTATTCCAATATACCACACACTCACGAGTGGGGGTACAACTACATTTTAGTTTATTATTTATTGTTATCTTTTATTTTAAAACTGAGGAAAATACTTCCTCCATTTATTGATGCTTAATTCTTTGGACAATCAAGTTTAAGCTAACTATCACACGCCCACTTGTCTAAAATATATGTAAATGTATGAGGAGAACCATGGGCCATCAAATGCCGGGCTATCACGACCAATAGAGATGGCGCAATGCTTTCCGATAACCTTTGTAAGGGGAAAATCCGCTTTTATTAGTTCCAAAGTTTGATATATTCTACATTTAATGTGATAATGGGATAAACGCATGACATGGGACCGACTGTTTGTTCTAGGCATTAAGTTCGAGGCATAAGTGTGACAAATAAGCTGGCTCTGGAGTTCAATTTGAATTGATTCGATTTAAAACCCAGTTGTGATATTATGGAGCATCTTATAGTACGCTTCAAATAAAACAAAAGTTTATCGCTGTTGGGAGGTATTGGTCAGAATGTCTTTACTTAATTGGCAAGGAATCTAGTCCTGTCCCACCTTTTTGGTATTTCGACCACTTCCCCGTCTGTATAACCTACTCTATAGCAAAACTTTTGACCTTGTGGATTGTACTCAAGCTCAAACATTTTAACTTTTAAATTTGAATGTCTAGATCTCAAACACAGAGTTCAAACCCATGGAATCTCGCGTGTAATTTACTGTGAATTTCTAGTTTCAAATATCTCTGGTAGTTTTCACTGATATTTTTTCTTCAAAAACTATGAATTTAGGGAACTTGAAGGGGTCTATGCGCGACACGTAACCAGTCAGAAAAACAGTGAGTGAAGAAGTACATCAATAAGACTTTCTGTGAATCTTAAAAATACGTTCAAAAGTGTTCCCCAATTCAGATCCCTAATCCTTTCGTAAAATATTTACAGCTGCAATTAGAGATAGAATTTTCTGCACTTTTTTTTTTGTTTTTTCATTTCGACCTGTAAAGTCGTCACAAAGTGCATGTTTCTTTAATAAATTAAAAATCAGATGTCGGAGAGTAGTTTCAGCTCACTGAGCAAACTTAAAGACTAATTATGTCATTAAGTAATACGACAGACTGTTGTCTTTGCGTTGTACCTGAATTGTTGTCTTATGCGTTGCATTATTTACAATGCTGATACGCGATTTTACGAAGATCTGGAACATTTAAATCTTGGGAAAACATAAAAAAAAAAGGACAAAACATTTCGAAATGCTGCTTTATTCATTCATAAGTGAATATATTTTAGAGAGAAAATTAGAAAATTCTACAAATGACACTTATTTTTTGTTCGACCGTTCAAATTGTTCACAGTTTTATTCTTAAACACCAGTTTTCTGCACTTTACTAATGTAACATCTTGATTCCGCAATAATTTTCACATTCTGTGTGGGTATTTTCAAAATTTTAATGGATTACAATAAAATCTTAAAACACCAAAAATAAACCTACCGCCAGATTTACGTGTGTAATACCATATATTTCCGTTGTCTGTGCATTGCAAAGACCGTTGTCACCGCGTTGGCACCGTTGTCAGTGCGTTATCATAGACCAGCGTGTTGGGTGTTCAAGCTGTTGAAGTTTGACTGTATATATATCATTGACCTACCACTTATAATTACTTATAAAATGACCTAGTCACAAAAACTTAACATGCTCACCACTCAGTGAAATTGAGGATAAAGAACAAGAGGCTCTCAGAGAATGTATCACTCACCTGGACCATGGCTGACATGGACAATCAATTTCTAATGACCTCAGTAACAAGAGGCTCTCAAGAGCCTGTATCGCTCACCTGGCCCTTGATTAACATAGACATTTTATGTTAAAGAGCCCTTATATATAATTAAACTACAAATCCAATACCCCTAATTAGTTAAAGGGGAGAAGACCTCTGTTAGTTTAACACTGGACCCCATGGGAAACACTAAGTTCCCCGCTGGCTGCCATGTTGGATATCGCGCTGACCCGAAAAACACCTTTTTGCAAGGGACCACTCAATGACTATTGCAGCCAAGTTTTGTTCCAACTAGCTCAGTACATTCAGAGGAGAAGATCTTTGAATGTGTTTCCCATAGGGTCCAATGTTAAAACTATGTTCCCCACTGGCGGCCATGTTGGATATAATGCGATCCTGAAAAACATTTTTTTTGCAAGGGACTACCTAAGAACTATTGTGGCCAAGTATGGTTCCAAATGGCTCAGTAGTTTCAGAGAAGAAGACCTTTGAAAGTGTTTTCCCATAGGGTCCAATGTTAAAACTATGTTTCCACCTGGCGGTCATCTTGAATATCGCGCTGACCTGAAAAACACATTTTTTGCAAAGGACCACCTAAGGACTATTGTGGCCTAGTTTGATTCCAATTGGCCCAGTAGTTTCAGAAAAGAAGATCTTTGAATGTGTTTTCCCATAGGGTTCAATGTTAAAACTGTGTCCCCCTCTGTCACAGCCATGTTGATTGTAGCGCAATCCTGAAAAACACCTTTTTTGTAAGGGACAACCTTAACAAGTGTTTTCCCATAGGGTCCAATGTTAAAACTATGTTTCCACCTGGCGGTCATCTTGAATATCGCGCTGACCTGAAAAACACATTTTTTGCAAAGGACCACCTAAGGACTATTGTGGCCTAGTTTGATTCCAATTGGCCCAGTAGTTTCAGAAAAGAAGATCTTTGAATGTGTTTTCCCATAGGGTTCAATGTTAAAACTGTGTCCCCCTCTGTCACAGCCATGTTGATTGTAGCGCAATCCTGAAAAACACCTTTTTTGTAAGGGACAACCCAAAGACTATTGTGGCCAAGTTTGGTACCAATTGGCTCAGTAGTTTCAGAGAAGAAGATCTTTGAAAATGTTTTCCCATAGGGTCAATGTTAAAACTATGTTCCCCGCTGGCAGCCATCTTGAAAATTGTGCTGACCTAAAAAAACATCCTTTTTGTAAGGAGCCATCCAAGGAATATTGTGACCGAGTTTGGTTCCAATTGGCTCAGTAGTTTCAGAGAAGATCTTTGAAAGTGTTTTCCCATAGGCTCCAATGTTAAAACTATGTTTCCCTCTGGCGGCCATCTTGGAATTCGCGCAGACCTTAAAAACATTTTTTTGTAAGGGATCACCCAAGGACTATTTTGGCCAAGTTTGGTTCCAATTTGCCCAGTAGTTACAGAGGAGAAGATCTTTGAATGTGTTTTCCCATAGGGTCCAATGTTAAAACTATGTCCCCGGCTGGCGGCCATGTTGAATGTAGTGCGATCCTGAAAAGCACCTTTTTTGTGAGGGACCACCAAAAAACTATTGTGGCCAAGTTTGGTTCCAATTGGCTCAGTAGTTTCAGAGAAGAAGATCTTTGAAAATGTTCTCCCATAGGTTCCAATGATAAAACTATGTTTCCTGCTTGCAGCCATCTTGGAAATGACGTGGACCTAAAAAACACCTTTTTTGTAAGGGACCACCCAAGGACTAGTGTGGCCAAGTTTGGTTCCAATAGGCTCAGTAGTTTCAGAGGAGAAGATCTTTGAAAGTGTTTTCCCATAGGGTCCAATGTTAAAACTATGTTTCCTGCTGGTGGCCATCTTGGAAATCGGGCGGACCTAAAAAACACCTTTTTTCTAAGGGACCACCTAAGGACTATTGTGGCCAAGTTTGGTTCCAATTGGCCCAGTAGTTTCAGAGAAAAAGAATTTGAAAAGTTTTTTTTTCATAGGGTCCAATGTTAAATTTTGGCTCAGTGGTTTCAGAGGAGAAGATCTTTGAATGAAAAGTTTATGGACGGACGGACGGACGCAAGACAGAAGGACGACGGACGACGGACGCAAAGTGATGGCAAAAGCTCACCCTTGCATAGCCAGGTGAGCTAATAAAGTACCCAGTTTTCAATTATGTTAATAGACCTTATTTTCTTCAAAGTTGAACTATATTTCCTGATGGAAACCATTTTGGATAGGGTGAAGACTTAATGGTCACTTTTTTAAGGGAAGCAACTCTGATCAATTCTGATTCCAATTGGCTTAGTAGTGTCAGAGGAGATCTTTGAACATATTTTCCTAATATGGTTCAATGTTAAACTATGTTCGTCTCTGGCAGCAATCTTGGATGTAAAGCCAACTTACAGGACAGATTTTTTCAAAAGGTGCCAAGTAAGGACTATTGCAACCTAGTATGGATCCTGGTCAGTGAATTGGCTATGTTGTTTCAGAGAAAATCTTTGAATGCTTTTAAATAGGGTTAAATGTTAAACCATGTTTCCTGCAGGCAGTTATCTTGGATGTGATGCCGACTTGTCAGACAATTTTTAAATGGAGGCCAACTAAGATCTACTGTAACCAAGTTGGGTTTCAATTGGCCATGTAGCTTCAGAGGAGAAGATCTTTGAATGTATTATCCCATAGGGTCCAATGTTAAACTAAGATCCCTGCTGGTACCAATCTTTGGATGCCTTGTGGAATTGCAGGACAATTTTTAAAAGGAACTATTGTAACAAACTTTGGATCCAATTAGCTATTTAGAGGAGAAGTTTTTTCGATGCTTTCCTATAAAATAAATGTCATAAACCATGTTCCCTTCTTGTGGCCATTTTGGATGAAATGCAGACTTGCCAGAAACATATTTCAAAGGGGCCAACTAAGGGCTTTTGTGACCAAGTTTGCTTAAAAATTGTCCAGTAGTCTCAGAGAAGAAGATCCTTTAAGATGTTTTAGCATAGGGTCCAATGTTAATCTAGGTTCCTCGCTGGTGACCACCTTGGATGGGTTGGATAACTTGACCATGTTTAATAAAATGTTGTCCTTGACATTCTGTTTTTGCAATATAAACTTGACATCTATCTCAAATCACTTTTGATGTATAAGACAAAATGTATAAAATCATCAAAATTGGACCAATAAAGGGCAATAACTCCTATATTGGTATTTGGATTTTCTTCAAAATTGGCATAAGGCTGATCTTGATGCGCAAAACATTTCTGACTTTTAACCTTAGCCTCCATCGCAAAATGTTTTTGTAGCCTCAACCGCAAAATGTTTTTGAAATACAAGACAAAATATATAAAATAATGAAAAATTTGACCAATACAGGACAGTAACTCCTACAGGGGTATTTAGATTTTCTTAAAAAAATGGCATCTATGTAATTCTGGATACACTGAATATTCTTGCAATTCAAACTTAACCTGTTTTTGAAATACAAGATAAAATATATAAAATAACGAAAAAATTGACCAATAAAGGGTAATTACTCCTATATAGCCGTGTGACGGGTGCTGTATACAGAGCAGGACATGCTTACCCTTCTGGAGCACCTGATGTCACTCTGTTTTTTGAGAGTTCACACTGTTAGTGCTTTAGTTTATTGTGTTAGGTATGTAATGTTCGTGTGTTTTGTGGGCATGTGGTGTCTTTGGTCTTTCGTTTTCTGGTGTTCTTGCTTTTGCCTTGTCTCTGGAGTTTGATTTGTGTAATCTTGTGCTTTGTTCCTTCGGTATTCTAATGCCGTTGTTACATGAGTATTTAGATTTTCTTCAACATTAGTGTGTGGTTAGATCTTGATATGCTTAACATTTTTGTATTAAAATTTAACCTCTTTCACAAACTGTTTTTGAAATATAAGATGAAATATAAATCACAAAAAACTTGACCAGTATAGGGCAAAAACTCCTACAGCGATATTTAGATTTCTTAACAAGAGTGGACCCTAAAAGATGTCTCGCCCGTCCCTGCTTGTCACTAAAACAGTCATGTACTACTCAAGAGCAACCTACAAGCCAAATATTATTACCATACCACTTACATTTATTAAGAAAATATTCTAATAAAACACTCAATTTTGTTCACTAGACCGTGAAATTGAGGTCAAGGTCAAAAGCCATATGGCAGACGGACATGTACATACCAAGACCAAGCTATATACCAAATATCATTGACCTATGGCTTGTAGTTATCGAGGAACAGACTTAAGCAAAAAAACTTAACCTGGTCACTGGACCGTGAAATTGAGGTCAAGGTCAAAAGCCATATGCCAGACAGACATGTACTAACCAAGACCAAGCTATGTACCAAATATCATTGACCTATGGCTTGTACTTATCGAGAAACAGACTTAAGCAAAAAAACTTAACCTGGTCACTGGACCGTGAAATTGAGGTCAAGGTCAAAAGCCATATGGCAGACGGACATGTACTAACCAAGACCAAGCTATATAC
>MJUU01036543.1:0-15196 GCA_002080025.1 Modiolus philippinarum | reverse complement strand
TAAACAAATATTCATCTTTAATGTCACGTTCATTCTGATGAATGCATGATAATTTGGGTGTCCTTGTAATTGGTCGGATTACTTGGGGGAGGGGGTAATTTCCTATATAAAGGTAGGTACGGATGTGCGGTCCGAAAGGGGCCTTTTTTCAGGTCTATACATATGACAAGGTTTAGAAATATCAATAGGTCTGAATTTCACTTCGGAGATATCATAAGGTTGCAAATTTCAACATCCAATATATAAGAGCAAAATTAATATTCAGATTAGTAAATTGACATTATCCATATTATCTTTACACGTTACATTAATATGAATGCATGTAGATTGCAAAATTCCATAAAATATATGAAACGGTCTCCCTTTTCACCTTGGCAAAATTTATAAATAGGGTTGGTTTAAATTTAAATTTTACTGTCTGCCCACCGTACCAAAATATATGTTCAGTGATTACCCCGTTGGGGAGGGGGTGCCAGACGGGGATATAGACAGATAATTGGAGTCATAACTGAGGATATCACATTTCTTTTCATATCAGTAAAAATTTATTCCTTTTTATTGGTTGAAATCATTCCACGTGGTATATATAGATGCATGTTAAAATGTGAAGCGGGTATTATTATGTGAAAATGTTGGGCATTATCCTTCGGTGATTGTGGTTTAATGTATCCAGTTTCAAAACCATTATGATGATTGTTTAATATTTTGTCGGTGGCTTTTACATCTTAAACGCTCAAAACTGCATTAAAGCAGGGAACTGTATAACTAAGAGGAAATAGAAACGCGGCATACTTCAGAGACAAATCTATCATGCATCTCTGTCTCGGGCGATGTGATAATTACTCCCCGTAGTGTCATAAGATAATTAGGGCCCCGCCACTTTGTGGCGGACGCCCTATAGTAATCAGTCTGTCCGTCCGTGCGTCCGTCCGTCCGTCCGTAACAAAATCAGTTTCCACACTTTTTTTCAATACACTTGCAGATATTCGGCTAATATTTTGTATGTTAGTTAGGTATGATGAGTTACAAGTCAAGTTTAAGTTTCGTATTGGTCCGCTGATTTTTGACCAAGTTACGGCCCTTGGACTTAGAACATTTCACTAAAATAACAGTTTTCCGCACTTTTTTTCGTAATGCTTGCAGATATTGGGCAAATATTTTGTATAAGAGTTCAGTACGATGAGTTACAAGTTAAGTGTTAAGTTAGGGCCCCGCCACTTTGTGGCGGACGCCCTATAGTAATTAGTCTGTCCGTCCGTCCGTCCGTCCGAAACAATCCTGTCCAAGCCATAACTTTTTTCTCTTTTGAGATAGGCTTTTGATATTTGGTATGTAGATAGATCACCTCAAGACGATGTGTCGCGTACCTTGGTTGGTGACCTTTGACCATGACCTTTGACTTCAGGGTCACATTCAGGATTTTTCAATGACAAAGTCGTGTCCGGGCTATAACTTTTTTCTCTCTTTTGAGATAGGCTTTTGTTATTTGGCATGTAGATAGATCACCTCAAGATGACGTGTCACGTACCTTGGTTGATGACCTTGACCTTGGACCTCAAGGTCACATTCATGATTTTTCAATGACAAAGTCATGTCCAGGCTATAACTTTTTTCTCTTTTGAGATAGGCTTTTGATATTTGGCATGTAGATAGATCACCCCAAGATGATGTGTCGCATACCTTGGTTGGTGACCTCTGACCTTGACCTTTGACCTCAGGATCACATTCATGCTTTTTCAATGACAAAGTCGTGTCTGGGCTATTACTTTTTATTCTTTTGAGATAGGCTTTTGATATTTCGTATGTGGATAAAATGCTTCAAGGTGACATTTCACGGACAATATTTGATGACCCTTGACCTCTAGGTCACACAGAGATGGATACCATTTCACTGATGATTAGTTCTGTCTGTACTTCAGTACATCCGGCTATGTTTTGTGTTAAGGTTCTTTTCTGAGAAACTGTAAGAGGTGGAACAATAGTAGTAGGTCAGTAGGTAGATATTTGAAAGTACTACAGATTTCACTATATAGTTTGACTCTTTGACCTACATTTCATGCTTGAGTGACTGTGGTGAAGTTTTAAAAGTCCATTTCTCAACAACTACACATTATAGGACAATGATGTTTTATCTAACTAATTGCCATGATGAGAACTACCCAAATCTGACACTGACAATTAAGTAGCTTTGACCTACATTTTATACTTCAGTGACTTTGGTTAAGTTTTTTAAGTCCATTTCTCAACAACTACTCATTATAAGACAATGATGTTTTATCAAATTAATTGCTTTGATGAGTACTGCCCAAATCTTTGACAATTAGGTGGCTTTGACCTACATTTTATGCTTCAGTGACTTTGGTTTAGTTATGCGTTATTCTATTTCTCAACTACTATGTATTTTAGCATCAATATCATAATGTTTAATTGTAATATCATTCACAGCAGATCTGGCTATTTCACAATTAATTTTGTGTCCATGACCTACATTTTATGCTTGAATGACTTTGTTCAAATTTTGCATTTCTTCACAATTTATATGCGATAAATTTATTGGTGGGGTATCTGTGTCTTGACAGACACAATTTCTAGTTAATAACTGTTAGCGTAATGCGAATATTTGGGTCCTCTCCGCTATCGATTTTATTTTACATTGCACAGTAAATTGTAAACTCGGCCGATTCTGTATCCCATCTAACGTCTGTGCGTTGGTTGCGTCCGTCTTCCTTTATTTGGTGTTGGGTCGAGGGTGGCCGAATGGTAAACAAAGTGTTAAGCAATGAAAATGTTAGGAAACCGAAAGAAAAAGATCTCTTTATTATTACTAGCATAATAAAATAAATTGAAAACGTCATAAAAAGAGCTTCTTTATGTATGGATTTTCTTTTAATTTTATATGGCTTTTTCCACAACCAAAACAATCTATACGAAAAGATAACTTGAGAAATGCCATGGAAAACTTGAAGGGCTTCACTGTCTTTTCGCAAAAATTTGTCCTTGCTTCTCGTTTTTGTCGCTAGCTTGTACATATCGTCGTCATATGTACATTGTACATGTCATCACCCAGTTAGCATATAAATAATATAGCAACTATTAGAGATGTCATAATTGAAATGTTCCTACTTATTATAAATTTACGACTATTTCATCTGAACAATACTGTCAAATTACGTAATTTCAGGTAGATAACATACACAGGTGTGCCGGATATAATTGACACCCCGCGCATACATATATGTGTCGATACCGATACTTTTAAATTAACACAGGTTTCACCCAGTAGGAAGCTGAACAATGGGAGTTGAGGGGAATGGGCATTTGAACGGAGGGTAGAGAGCTGAGGTAAGACTTTAAGCGTGCAGACGAAATGACCTTTTCGCATATAACTTTTTAATTGGAAATTTTTTAACAAACTATTTTATATATTTTATATGCCTATAGTTAGAAGAAAGCAGTTGCATTACGGGCTTTTCAAAGAGTTGTTTCAAATAAAAAAAATAATTGCAATTTTCTTTTTTGAACCAAAATTTTTGAGGGTAGTGAGCTCCGTTCAATTGGTAGTGAGCCAGTATTTCATGTATTGAACGGAGGGTAGTGAATGTATTGAACAGAGGATCGTGAGCACGCAATACTAAATATTACGGACGATACAGTCATTACTGGATATTTATGAAGGGGGTCCTTTGGGGGTCTTCCTGTCATGAAATTACGCATCTAAAGAAGTATTGCCATTAAGGCGTAAATTTTGATCCTACATTAGGCCATTTTCAAAATATGCTCAAATGTTGTCCAAAATCTAAATAGATGGTCTCTTGTTAGTCTTGTTCCTCGAGAAAGTTTTCTCACAAATAAGCAGTCGAACATGGCTGTAAATAGGCTTTTGTGTAAATTTTAGCCATTGTACAGTGTTGCGGAAGATGAAACTATACTGGAAGGATAACGAGAACCAAAACCATATTTTTTGTTGCGAGTGTATAAACATTTGCCCTTCCGAATGACAGTTAGTTTAGTTTGGTTCTTGGGGTGTTATGCAACTAATTTTAACAAAAACAAAAATTGCGAAAACATGTCAAAATTACATTCAAGTGGCAATTTCAATGATTGAATCTTTTATGTAAGGGTATGAAAATGCATTTGATAATTTTGTTATAATAGTGTACATATAACAGATGACCTGTTAAAAGATTTTTGAAAAGATTTAATGCATTTGTAAAATCGGGATGCTGAAGGAAATAATTTCACGGGAAAGTTGCCATACCTCTTTGTATATTCACGTATTGCTTATTGGTTTCTGTTGCTTTGAAATCACGTATCATGACTATTACTAAAGGTATAGTTCGCTAATCAAGCTTCCAAAAAACCTGTTCACGGATAACCCCTAAGTATCACATGAGCGATAGCAAAACATTATTAATGGAAAAGATATGCAATTCATTTATAATTGAATCATCACTATAGTTCCTGGCATAAAATACGTATCTATAAATACATGGTCTTTTCCATATAATCACGTTTATAATCCAAATGCGTCAGTCGAGGGATGATAACTGTGCATATATGGAAAAGACCATGTTTTAATCTGTTTATTATAAACTTTTATTTAGGAGTTATCATCATACCCGTGCTGATATGGCCATATCAATTGTATCATCATACCCGTGCTGATATGGCCATATCACAGGGCTGATACGGCTATTTCAGAACGAAGCAGGCTGATATGGCTATATCAGACTGGGTATGTTGATCGACTGTTAATTCTGGCATTTAATTATATATTTAGTAATAGATACAGACGTTTTGAATATGTGATACAGTGCATGACGTTCATTCCGTATTCACACTATGACGTCATACCCTTTATCGCATACCCTTTATCGCATGGCTTACCCTTTATCACATACCATTTTTTCGATTTTTTTTCAATTTTTCTTTTTTTTATTAAAAAATTTTCAGGGGTTAAAAAAAATTTTTTTTGGGGGAGGGGGCAAAAATTTTTTTTTGGGAGGAGGGTAACAAAGATTTGTGTGGGGTGAAATTGTTTTGTTGTGTGATGATCAGTTAAAAAAATCTAGCAAACTTTTTTTCCTTTACATGTTAGATTTAGTCCAAAACTTCTAGACCTTTCCGCCCATTTTGAAATTTTCCTCTTCAAAAAATACATGCATTTTCTCTTACCGATTTCAATTTTTGACAGTATATTTCGGATTAATAGTACTCTGTTTAAATATATGATAAACTGTATAATACATGGCAAAATCCGTATCACATGCCGTATCATCCCGAGTTACCAATATCAGCACGAGGGCCTCTGGCCCGAGGGGTGATATTGGTAACTCGGGATGATACGGCATGTGATACGGATTTTGCCTCGGGCCAGAGGCCCTCGTGCTGATATTGGTAACTCGGGATGATACGGCATATGATACGGATTTTGCCATGTATTATTCCCTATATAACATATGCAGAACAGAACATATCTGTGCTAATTATGTAACGTATTGATGTAAAAGTCTGATAAACTGGTCTTGAAAGAGTATTACGGACTGCACATAGGATAACTGTATTGATCAAGACAGTGAGAAATGAGCGAGCTGTGTTGGCGAGGGTATCTTCGCTGTAGTAGTCAATACCATTATTCGATGGACAGTTTAAATCGACAATGACTAGTTTATCGACAACCATTATGTTAATGTCATGGACAAACTACATATTTGAAAACATATCTCGATGTACTTACAAAAGAAAAAATAAGTGCATATTGAATTGACACATGCACTTCCTAGCAATGAAGGAGGCAAAGCAGAATACAACTGAATTGACAAGAACGAACAGTAAAACTACCACAATGCCCATTTGACAAGATTTAAATCGACCTTCACATGCCTTCTCAGAATAATGAACAAGTAAGTACTGTACAAATAACTTGTTTATTTGTTTTATCTTTGTCATGTTGTCTCCGAGGGTACTCACCAGATCTCACCAACCCAGTAGACAGTATTCCTTTGCTGGCTCGAAAACTGATTTTATGTTTAACTTTGCAAGGTCCAAATTAAAAAAAGAAAACTAGGGAGTATCTCCCCTTGCATAGATCTGTCCTTACCTGTTTCTGAATTTAGCATGTATAGAATTTCCCCTATTATCTATTTGTTTCACTATTCGTTTCCCCGTTGTGTCTAAATCACGCGCACAGGCGGTTGTATTCATGAAAGGTCTCATTTTGACCCTTTTATGGATCGCTATCATCATTCATATGACCTATTTACGGGTCTTTATCATTTGTGGCTCAAGACTTCCTTTTATCCTTCTTTTAACCGATAAAAATATTAGGTTTTATCACATTTGACTCAGAAATTTACAAACCAGAGCAGTATCTTTTTTTTTTATTTTGCTCTCCTTTTTTTATTTTCCAGTAAGTGGTCAAGACGACCCCCTCCCAAATTTAGAATTGCAAAATTAGAAAAAATACTTTCAACGATATCTTTGACCATTTAATATTCATCCTTGTAACGAAATATTTTATAAAAAAAATAAATAAAAAAGAAATAAATGAAATAAAACAAATCAAAAAAGCAAAAAGCAAAAAATGAAAAAAAAAAAAACAAACAAACAAACAAACAAACTGGTCCACCCACATTTTTGACATACTAGTATCTACATTTGTAGTCAAGCAGTAATAAATATACCACCTACATTATTATTGTATAACAATAAATCTTTTCTTAAGCCTTGAAGCAATCAAAATTTAGCGTGCAATATAAATATATATTGATTGCACTCGTAAGCTCGTGCAATATTAAATTCTACTATGGATAATATCCCTCAATATTCATTTAATAACCCTGCAATAAAGGTGTTTTGTATATGTTTCTCGCAGTCTTTATTTCGAAAAAACTGTTAAGCATATTTAATATATACCGATGGAAAATGTATTTAACTGATATTTTAGTGCTGGTTTAGCTTTGGATTTGCATATTGCTGGGATTTGATTTCGTACTGGAAGATAATGCTTAAAAAATGTACAATATCATCGTTTATTTGAGTACGTTATATGTTAACATTTGGCTCGCTACCCTCCGTTCTTATGTTTCACTACCTTTTGAACGGAGCTCGCTACCCTCCAGTTTTCCGTTCAAATAAACTTTCATAATTTGCGGTGATATTTCAAAATACAATTTTATAAAGAAGAAATATATGAATATTAATGCACTTTTAAATCACATATTCCTTTAAACATAGCCTTTTAACACATGTAAACTTTATTCCGAAACATATTCCATCTTCGTCTGCATTGTTTTGATTTACCTGAGCTCTCTACCCTCCGTTCAAAAGCTCATCCTCTCAACTTCCATTGTACAGCTTCCTATGGGGTGGGTTTGAAATGTATAGGTACACATGTATATGATAATACAAGTATTCCGAATGAAAGATTTACACATCGCTCTATATCTTACCTTTTAAGCCCTCATGTTTGTGTTTATAACCAAAAGAGTTGAAAAGAATTCGGCAAAACATTTCTATTGACAGTTCGTTTATTACTTTATGACAAAAAAATATGCGTACTTATTGAACTATTTTGTTTATAACTACTATATGCAGAACCTCGACCTCAACAAAAACAATATGGCCGACCAACACAATTTCTAAAAGATGTCCGTTTTTAACTTCTCAACTCTACAATGCAAATCTTAGGCAAATTTTGTTTACAAAAAATAAAATAGCAAATTACTTCAATAAAATAGGAGAATTATACATGTACCGAGAGGTAGGATATTTTTTCAGCTTTGAAATGGTGTTTTTCTTATATGGTTACATTGAATACTGATTTTACAAACTATAAAAATATACACCCCATCGACGTATCTGATAAATTATGAAAATGACACGTGACAACAAAACCCAAATTTTTGAAAAATAATATTAAATAAGCAAAACAATATATAACAATCATATATAGCTCAAGCATTAGATCTATATTCTGTCTTTCAATGATATTTTTTCCAAATAAGTGGTATTTATAATTTAAAAGAAATTTGAATCATTCAGAAGTACTAATTATTTTCTTAAAATTCCGGATAAGAAAAATCGAAAATGTTTCGGAATTGTTCCTAAAAAATCACCAAATGTTAAATATTTGTGCTTTATAAAAATACAAAAATATAAAATGGAAAAATAATAACTAGTCTTTTGATTTTTCCTCTTTAAACTGGCATCGATAGGTTATCTAGGCTTTGGCGATAATTAAATCACAACTACCAATATCTACTTAAATCGCTAATACACATTACAGGAAGTACTTATCCGTCATGTCTCCGGAGTTTAGTATTAATTTCTACCCGAGACAGACATTCTTTATCGCGCTATGGGTAGTCTCCTTTGATCTCGAACTTCGTTTCAAATCCCCGTTGTTATCTAAATCCCTGAATAAAGTTTAAAATGCAACGTAGGGATAACATTCATAAGACAATAAAATCATATACTAATAGTTTGCGGAATGTGAAAATATATCATGGTTCCTCAATGAAATACAAATAAGAAAAAGTGGTAATTGACCCATTTCGAGTTTCCGGAGTTACCTCCCCTGATTAAAAATAAGCGGCTATCGAGAGTTACTTTTAACATAGAATATAACGGGAAGGTTGCAGAAAAAATGCTATAACTTCGGTTTTGAGAAAGTCTAGGTCAAATCACTTGGGTATGATG
Organism: Modiolus philippinarum; assembly: GCA_002080025.1. Classification (NCBI taxonomy): domain Eukaryota; kingdom Metazoa; phylum Mollusca; class Bivalvia; order Mytilida; family Modiolidae; genus Modiolus; species Modiolus philippinarum. Next base: position 6,496 of record MJUU01036543.1, on the reverse strand, counting down.
TTGATACAACCCAAGAGTACAATCCAACATAATTTTCATGACGCTCACCTTTACAGGTAAGTTGTTCTTACAGGTAAATGTTTATTGCATTTAGAGATAACAGGATGTGACGGTGAGTTAATCAACATCTGTACGAGAGCCACAACAGTAGTTGATAAATAGTCAAGGTTAATATTATACAAACTATTAATACATTAGAATATCTAAAAAGTGAAGAAAAAAAAATAAACCAATAGGGGAATACACAACAAAAAGACAATAAGATTAGTGAGATTGGTTGAAAAGGACGATTGGACCTGGTACTTAAAAACATAAAAAATGCAATGAATAAAAAAGCAAAAAAAAAAAAATTGAAAAGAATGAAAAAGATTATAAAACCGAGCTACGAGGTAGTAAACATAACCCGAATGAATCAAATAAAATGTATCCCAAAGCAATACACACAAAAAGTTAGCTGCATGATAAAGGGTACACAGAGAACATCGATGGACACAAGGTATTCGACAATCATTTAAAATTTAAAAACATATACTTTTATAGTTTTTACCAAATTATTTGAAAATTTCGTGTCTTCTGTGTGAAAACGATACACAAGTATGCAAAGCCGGTCAAAATCTACGAAAAATTACACATTTCTCAAGAGCGTCACGATTTTATAAATTTTTTAACATAAGAATAAAAATCCTCTTTTGTTGTATTGTTTTGTTGTCTTGTTTAAACTTTAGTTACATTTTATTGCGAACCATCACAATTTCAAATGTGACCCCTTGGCAATTTATCGTAGTTTGCTAGCTTCTGCATGGTATAACTGCATTTCATATCGTGTCAACCTGTGTATTGGTTTGAGATATGCGCATGGAGATATCGGATTATGTTCTGGAAATCGGGTTATATTTATTACCATTTGATTATTTTAACCTTTTTTGAATACATCGTTTATTTGAAGTGCTTTTTAAATAAGGTATATCTGTAACGTTGTTTGAAGTTGTAAAATTAAATTTTATTAATTTAAAGTTTTATTTTTCATTTTTTCGTGTTTTGAATGTATGTTATTTTTTTAGGTGGAATTTTTCTGTTTGTGTTTTAAAGAAAAAGTGTATTTGTCCTTTTAAGTGCCTTTTTCGCTAACCGTTTTGTTGTGTATTCCCTTACTGGTTTCATTTATTTTTATTTTTTGACATTCTCATATATTCATAGTTTGTATAATATTAACCCTTGACTATTTTTTAACTACTTTTTGTGGCTTATTAAGTCACCGTCACATCCTGTTAATTCCAAGTGCAATTAACATCTACCTGTAGCTTACCTGTAAAGGTGAGCGTCATGAAAAGTATGTTGGATTATACCCTGAGGCTGTATCAACATCATATTCAAAAGATTTGACCCAGACTTTCTCCAAACCGAAGTTACAGCATTTTTTCTACAACCCTCCCGTTATATTCTGTGTTAAAAATAATCCTCGATAGCCGCTTATTTTTAATCAGGGGAGGTAACTCTGGAAACTCGAATGTCGTCAATTATCGTGAAATTAAGACCGCCCTTGGGACAGTTGTATTGACTTCGATGCAGATAATGGCAACTTTGAACGTTTTGGCCTGTGGTTTTGACATTTGTTTTGCTCATTATTACAAGAAAGACGTCTGTTCTGAAACCATCAAATAAATGTAACGACATAGAAAAACATTTATAGTTACAAACTATAATAAGGGATAAAAACTCGAAAGTATCGATTAGGATGAATTTTTAATTGCCCTTTTACATCCGTTATCAGCTTATTCAGCTTATATAGACACATGTGAATTCCCGTTTGATGTTGAATATTGTTTATTTCAATAATACTGCTGATTTCAATAAATTTAACACCCTCAGAATATGGAATTAATTTACCACACTCATAACATGGAATTAATTTACAACACTCATAACATGTTTTTTTAGCGCAAGGATTTTTCAGTTGGCCTATCAAAACAAAAATTACATCCTTAGAGACCAACCTTAAAATACTGTTAAAACGAATCCCACAAACCATTACAAAACATTCATTTTCTTTCACCTTACAAGATTATGTGCATACATTTTGTATTAACATAAGAAAAAAAAATCATAATCGAGGTATGTGCAAGGCGTAAACTGGTTATGGTGTAGGCAATGATCAAAATCGTGTACAAACAAAGTAAAAATAGTAAAAATAAGCTACAATTTATAAGGTAAAAGAGACAAAATATAAGGAATAAAAAATGGAAAAGAGCTAATCAAGAAATGAAAGGAACAGAATGAACGGCCCAAATTTTTAACTTTCTTCAACTGACGTGCCCCCCACTTTCGAGTTAATTGGTCGGTCTCTTACCTAGAAATCTTTGCCTTTGATGACGCTTTGTTAATGTTCAACAAAACGATCACACAATCTTCAAATTTCTCGCTCACGTAGATCTCCTTACATGTTTAAAACCAGACCAGAACATCACGCTTGTGTACATGTATGCCCCTTAAATATACCCTACTTTGGAATCCTGGTAGAGAGATAGTTTCAACTTGTATTTATGCAGCAGAATACCTTTCTACCAGAATTCCAAAATAAGGTAATTTAAGGAGCATACATGTACACAAGCGTGATGTTTTGGTCTGGTAGATACCACTTGTCTATGGATGTCTTGATGACGCCTCCTCCTTAATCTATATCTGTCAGATTGAAAAGAAAACAAGTTGCCATATGTTTTATTTTTAGCAACGTTTACCCTGTTCTCATCGGACACAACTCCGGTAATGATTCGGGCTAAATTGGCCCAGCAGTTTCAGAGAAGAATTTTCGTGAAAAAAAAGCGAACAAAGAACAGACAATAATAATTATTCTATTGTATTGACTATGATAATCATCTCATCGATTTGTACTTGGCCAAAATTGTTTCTTGAGCATGAAATTTTGTCGGCGATGGACATTGCACAAAAAAATCGAGGACAATTACGCAAATGAAAAAGAGGACATTTGCGCAAACGAAAAGTGGACATTTGCGCAAACGATAACTGACTTCTTTCAAATATTGAGCAAATCTTTATTCAAAATATTTTTATATGACCTCTTCCGTTATCTGGATTTTGTCTGGTGCATCTGCCATGATGACTTCGACAAATCAATTCTTTACTTCTTTTGACGACAGACATCGAAGTCTATAGATCGAATATTTTACCGATATCACACTCCCATTCTGCGTACTCTTTGCTGAGATCGAGTGATTAGTAAAATATGAACACGTGGCACGTAACTGCCATTTTTATATCAATGAATAGTACAAAGTTGCTTTAAAAACTTTGGAGCAAATTTAATAGTTTCGACCATACATATTTCTTCTACTTCAGATCAAAGGTAAAATAAGTATTATTATCATCCTTCCCCATGGTTATATCAGCCTGCAGAGCCTTTCCGCAAAAGCCGTATTTGGTTGACCCGGATATATCAGAGGTTGACCTGGATATATATCAAGTGATTCTCCCAAAGTTTCAAAGGCAATAACTTTTTTCAAGGTTTCAAACGAAATCAAATTTGTAAAAATAAACATCTATTTCATTTGCTTTGTCCGATTAGGTATTCAGAACAGAATCATGATTACACAAATAGATAAACTAGATGCCAGTAAAATTGTAGAAATTAGGTCGTTGATATATCCTGCAGAGCTTTGACGTTTTCAAAACAACGGCAGTAGAATACCGAAGGAACAAAGCACAAGATTACACAAATCGAAGTCCAGAGACAAGGCAAAGGCAAGAACACCAGAAGACGGAAGACCAAAGACACCACATGCCCACAAAACACACGAACATTACATATACAACACAAAAAACTAAAGCACTAACAGTGCGAACTCTCAATAAACAAGAGTGACATCAGGTGCTCCGGAAGGGTAAGCCTGTCCTGCTCTGTATACAGCACCCGTCACATGGTCAGTGAGGCATATGTTTTGAAAGATCTGTTAGGTTACTGATTGGTTATTGTCATTTTCTAACCCCTCAGACAAAACCAAGTGAGAGCCATGGTACGTGTAACTTCTCTAACCCTCAAACAATACCAAAGTGAAATTTTGAAAAGCTTTTGTAATCACTTTAGTATTCAAACATCGACAAGGACAAATCGGTACCACAAACATCACTGACGAAGAAAAAACTAAAATTCAACAAGACAACACTGAAAACTAAAGCACAGACAGTGTGAACTCCCACAAAAACCGTGAGCGACATCAGGTGGTCCTTCAAATTATGACGTCATAAAAGTTCCAAGGAACGATAGAATTTCGTAACAACCAAAGGTTGCTGCAAAATTCAAAATCGACATTATTTAGATTATTTAGGTCAAAATATTCACCCAGTTACAAAACCTTTGCCAATAAAATGATAAAAAACTACAAAACATGTTTTTAAGCTGAAAATTGCTGAAAAGGCGAGAATGGCATGCATGTCGAATTTCCCGCGAAACTTTGGGAGAATTTGAAAAGTCAGTTCAATAATTACAATTCTAAAATGCAAAATAAAGGATGATAAACAAGTTATCGGGATTTTGACAGATGATGTACTGTAAAATATCATCCCGCTCGCCAGAATATGAAGCTTGGGGCTCGTTTGCTACACTCACTCGCCCCTGTGCTTCATATTCTGGCTCACGGGTTGATATTTTACGATACACAGCTGTCAAGAGCCCGATAACATATACTTATTTAAGAATTATAACATAAATATTTTCAATATTTGCTTAATAAAACTTATTTGCGCAAACGGCTTTTAACTGACAACAGGTAACTAAAAAATCTCTTGTGCAAACGTCTACTTTTCATTTGCGCAACTGTCCACGTTTTATTTGCGCAAATGTCCTTCTGTTTTCAGTCAGATTAATTTAAACAAATGTCCATCCCCCATTTTTGTGAATTGATCCTCGTTTTCTAAAGTATTCATTTACATGGAGTGTATTTAATTTTCTCTTGGTATAAGTTTTCGATATTTATATAATGAAACCATTTAAATAAAATTAAATATCGCGTTGAAAAATGGAAATCCGGACTGTGAAAGTTCTTTATGACAAAATAGTCTACTTTATATCCTGTTTTCCCGCAATTTTCTTTGGTAATGTGCAACACATTGGTCATGGCCTGGCTTAATTAGCTTCTGTGTTTGTTAACGTTAATTGCATATCAATGAAGTAAAATGTCTCTGATATAATACATAAGTACACAATCACTTATTACCGATTTAGATTTGTGCTATTGAACTTGATGATCGGCAAGTCCCCTACAGATTATAAGAATTACCCCATCCCCCTCTTGACAAAGGTATACATTATACATAATTTTTATGCCTAATTTAACTCGTAATATAAAACTTCTACATGCACAAGAGACCGATGAAGACAATTCAACCTAGAGGGGTGTTTTTAATATGTAATAATTAATTTCATGATTAATAGGTTCTTGTTCGCGTCAGATGCTGTGTAGTAAATGAGAGGGTCCTGAAGAGGTCCCCTTTCCCTGTTACCACGCTACTAAATTTGTGTAACGCTTGGTTACTTTTTTGCTTTCAAATACAGGTCAACGTACATGTATCACGCACTTTCACGAATTTATACCACAAGAAAAGAATTTTTCATTGATCACGCTAAGACGCCCCCCCTAAGTCTCTTGAATTTAATCAATATACGTTTTATTTGTTATAACCATATAAAATACTTTAACAGAATGTAAAAAAATGTATCTTTTGCAAAAGATATTGTAAATATTTTACGAAAGGATATGGAGTAAATGAACATAAGACCATAACACATATGTTTACTCCAATTGCAATAATTTTAATGAGCTGTATGACCATTTCGGAAATTAATTCCTCATGAGCAGCACTAGAACCCAAACAAAGGAAATTTATAATTTCAAAAATTGCTTAAAATGCACAAAACCAAACGAAATCCGAAATAATCCAATAAATACCAATTTTTGTCAAAGTCATGAACTTTTCACCCAATTCCTTGAAAACTAGCGATTTTATTCCAGTTTTGGAGGATATATTATGGAATATATAACTGTTCAGTCAACATATTTTTCTCTTTTTTCATGTTTTATTTTCGAAATACAAAATATAAACAAAACGTCTTTTATGTCAAAAAATGTCGTTGTCTTTTTTTTTTATTTGAAATATTTAATTGTTCAAGTAAAGGTCTTGAGGACATAGTAAAAGACATCTTTGTAAAAAAAAAATGAGAACACTAAAAATATTTTGTCGAGGATTTAAATAATGAAAATTATTGAATTAATATAAATTCAAAATATGTATCCATGTATTCTATTACTATTCTTTATTAACCAAATGTCATATAACATATAGGTATACATATCTACATCATGTATGGAGGCATTATAAATTTGAATAGACATACATATAATAAAATACAGACGGAAGTTGAACGTAAATAAAAAATTATAGGTTACAAGTGCGCAATTATTTACAATGCATTTTCCATAGGGGG
>MJUU01036542.1:40136-78078 GCA_002080025.1 Modiolus philippinarum | reverse complement strand
GGGGGTGGATGGGTGGGAGAGAACTGTGTATGCTGGATATTCGGTCATAATATGGAAAATATTCACGAACTTTTCATGCAGTACATATATATTCTCTATTTTTCTCTATAAATAGCGAAATCAGTGGGGTCTAAAAGGAGGAAAATCTATTGCCGTTACCAATTCCTTTGGCTTATTCCAGTGACAATCAAAGCTCGTTACTCTGTTGTCTCAAACCCCTTACTTTTATACCCTCGCTCCGTAGTAAAGGGTGTATACTGTTCTACCCTGGTTGGTCTGTCTGTCTGTCCGTCCGTCCATTTAAAACATCTTTCGTCAAGGATTTCTCCGCTTGTGTATGTAGCAGTGATATGATATTTGGTTTGAAGGTTTGGTGTGGTGAGCTGTCCCTTGTCTCCCCTTTTCATGTGCGTTACTCATCTACTTCCTGTTTTCCGATAAATTCGATTTTGTTTTCATTTTCAATACAGCCATGTATTGAAATTTTTCGACTAGGATTTCTCCGCTTACGCACGTAGAATTGGTTGATATATGGCCAAAAGCTTTGGTATGATGATTTGTACAGTATCGCCCCTTTACAAGTTTGAAACTCATATAAGTTATGTTTGCCGATAACATTGATTTTTTTTACATTATAGGCACCTTTCGTCAAAGAAGTTATTTCTACAGGATTATATCATTGTAACCGTACTTGAATTGTGCCCACACTTGTACTGTGTCCACAGCCGTATTGTGTCAACACACATTTAAATATTTATTCAAGGTTCAATGAGAGGGGTATAACTGGTTGCCTTCAGGCGACATTAACAATGAAGGGATATGGAGTATATACAAATAAGACAAAGTTCCTACAAATACATGGTAATACTAGGCAATGGAACAACATTTGTAATATCATTTGCATTTATAAACTGATATGACTGAAAAACTGTTCATCGCTTGTAAAGCCATAATAACAAATTTTTTTATATTCTCATCCAGCCTTTCAAGTTGTCCTTCATCCAGAAATGAATTCCGCTAAAAGAGGTACCAGGAGCCGCCTTTTGATTTACTATTCTCACTGTTGAAGGGCTCATAGTGCCTTCAAGATGAAGAACAACAATTGAAGCGTTGTTCCATTGCTTGGTTTTATTATGTATTTATAGTAATTTTGACTATGTGCATTTACTTAACACCATTTCATTGTTTATTTTTAGAAATTAAGGACAAGCGGTCATTTTTCATTTATTTTTTACCTCTTATAATGATGTAAATTCTGTTAATTTTGAAGAAAATGAGCAATAATATACATGTCATGTATAAGAATAAAAATAAAATAGAATAAAAAATCTTTAGACAGGACGGCTAAATTTTTGTTGGAAGGGGATAAGAATGTGCGAGACATCTTTTTATGCCAGAATTGAATAACGGCACTAAAATACAAAGGGACCAAGAATACGTTGGTAACATATCAAAATTAAATACAAAGACACGGTGAAAAAAAAACAAAACCTGAAGCCTGATAAAAAGATACATATACCAAACATACGAACACCACAAATCTCTAAAGCAAGGATTCGAATGTTACCTTTATAAAGCAGAAGATAGATTTGATTGGTCCAAAATTGAATGCCAATTATACGATCTCTAATAAAATCCATGTCTGTGTCTATGACACGAGCCAAAACTAGAACAAATGTACGAGTCTTTAATTGAATTAGAATTTTTATATCCAATTGCGTCATTATTGTAATGATTTGAGTGCATTTTTGACTTTCAAGCTACCACTGTCTTCGGATATTCGAATATGTGCTGTTATGTTTAATATTTAAGAACATGTTAATGTCAGTGCTATTATGAAGTCGCATCATAATTGTATAAAAGAGCTAGTCCCACGAGGTATGCGTTGTCCCCTTCAATACGGGACTATCGATTAATTGTTTGACCAAAAAAACTCAATCCAGGTTTCCCACCCCAAGAGATTTTCTCTCTCTTATTTCGTTTCCTGCTTTTCCTAAACTTCCCAACCGCCTGTTCCCTATCACAGATCTTGAAAATTACCCCGTTGGGCAAGTCTTTTTATTTGATGGCTTCCTGGTTCTGCTACTGAACCTTTTCTTGAAAGGCATCCATCATTCTGAGATCCATTCGGCTGAAATGTCATTATTTATTACTAAGTACTTAATAAAAAATAATGTCCATTTGCTTTTCAGTGCTGTGGTTAAGGTTGCTATGCAGGATTCGTCTTTGAAAAAAAAATGGGTATGGTGTAGAATACTACTTTTCACACCATTGTAAGCCCACGGGTTTATTATTTTTTGTGGGAAGTTGTTTGGTATGTGACAAATACCAATAGCAACTGAACGAAATGCCAAAAATCAGCTTAGAGGAGAGCCTTTCATGAGGTAGATACTCTCTTGTTTTAACATTTTTTTTTTAGAAATCCAGATATTGCAAGATAAAGAACAACAATAAAAGCGTTGTTCCATTTGCTTAATCTTACCATGTATTTTTTTAGTTTTTGTTCCATGTACATTTACTCCATATCACTTAATTTGTTCATCGCAAGTTTCTAATCTTAATATTAAGGTATACTAGATATTTTGAAATTACAGATAAAAAAGAAATTATGGTTTCCTCTCGACACTGACAATTAATCGACGTGTAACTGAACTGCTTCACTTGCTTCTGATCATGCGTATGGAAAAGGTTTCTTATACGAATAACTACACTTGTGTGGGAAAAGGGCCCAATCCTGTCGTTACTATTTGATAAGACAATCATGTTTGATGTGATACACACAAAATGTATATTTTTTATTTTTCAATTTTGTAGGATCTAATCTGCAGTATCTTAAAAGTATAAATTGGAAATAGTTTAGGTTAATGTTTCGCTAAACGACTGACTATCCTGTCCAGCTAATAAGTATCATATTTGAGTAAAATTTGGTATCTAAAATGATTTACTGTGAGTTCACTATAAGTAGTTTGCTGTTATACTTCATACAAACTGATGAAAACTAATTGGATAACATTCACTTAAAAGTCTATTCAAATATTGTTTTCGTCTTAAGATAATATAAATTCATTGATTATGGTCAAATCTTGCATTGAAATTAAATCTATTTATTTCTATGAAATCAAAAGAAATTCAAACCGAATTAACGATAACATTTCCTAGTTGAAAACCGGGGTAAGCGATGACTTCAACCGTGTATTGCTTGTTAGCATTTGAATGCAAATACATCATATTTACCTTAAAAAATATAACACAGTTAATAAAAGTCGCCTTTTTCGTAATACACCTGTTGTTTATTTTCGCTTTGTTTACAACCGGGTCAGCGATGACCACCGAGTTTGCAATCGCGGGTTAACCCGGGTATTGAAAGGATATCGGGTAAATATGCATCGGAAAAAATATATACTGCATTGTATAATTGCCGCAGTAATCTCCTAAAATGGTATATGTCCGTGTATCAGTTTACTTGGACGCAAGAAATTTCCAAAAACATGACCTGATCTATCTCCAAACATTGAATTTCCTTTTCTCTTTAGACTCCAGTAAATATAAGTTTAATCAAGTGGTAAATGTAAACAAATGGATAACAGGACAATGGCTGAAAATGATAAGTACATGCCGCAATCTGCTATGGAACTACACATGAAGAACACGAATAAGACAAAAGTAAAAAGACACGAAAAAGACAAAGGTAAAACACATTGAAGTAATACTTTTAACTTAATACTAAATCAATGAAATTTTAGCCCTTAATATGAGCAAATTCTACAACGCCAAACTTTAACATTTTTTATCTGTGTTGCGAGACATCTTTAATACTTAGCGAACGAAATTAAATAGAGGAAACAACAATGAATGCGTCCGATATATTTTATCTTAATTTCAAAATTGATAAAGATGAGGATTAAGATTTGAACTCTCAGAAATGTACATGTCTTTTGATAACAATTTTAATTTGATTTTGCAACGTGAATTATATTTTATAAACCATGATTTTTGCGTTTGTTTTCAGAAATGTACATGAAAAAAATGTTTATTTGCAACGTGAATTATATTTTGTAAACCAAGATTTTTGCGTTTACTTAACACACCATGATGGCATCAAAATACCGGAGTCGTTTTCACCCAAGGAGGAAGCTGATACACTGATGTTCTACTCCTGTTTAACTGTCATCAGACAGAACATGGTGTTATCTTTGAAGCAGGTACTCGGACAAAGTGCCAATTACTAAAGCTGAAAAGTACCAAGAGAAACATGATGAGATATTAAATGCAATTGCAGGATTTGTGCCTTTTCCTGTGTGATTTGACAAGAGCTTTCGTTAGAAACGGTAAAATTCTTCACCTTAATTATTTGGCAGCTAAAACACAAAGAGTTTCTTGCTAATTTTTGGTATTTTTAAGAAGCTGCAATGATGTCTGTAATTCATTGCTTCTTTCCAATTTTGCCATTTTATTATTTTTTGTTTATTTCCAAATGTCATTCTGACCACCTGTTTATAGTGGCACATCTTGCTTTTAGCCCACCTGACCCGAAGAGTATTGCTCATTACTTAGCGTCCGTCCGTCTGTGCATCGTCCGTTAACTAATTCACATTTTAATCTTCTCCTCTAAAAAACAAGTTTTACATGAATGATGTACTAAAGGTCCTATACAAAGATTGCTCATTTTGTTCCGATCCGACAAAAAACATGGCCGCCAGCGCGGAACATGGGTTTAACATTGGACCCTATGGGAAAAATCATATTTTCATCTTCTCCTCTGAAACCACAGAAGCAAATTCAACCAAACTTTACAGGAATGTTCTACTTAAGGGTCCCTAACAAAGATTGCTTATTTCGTTCCGATCCGAGTAAAAACTGGGCCGCTAGTACGGACCATAGTTTAACATTGGACCCTAAGGAGAAAATCACATTTTCATCTTCTCCTCTGAACCACTGAAACAAATTCAACCAAACTTTACAGGAATGATGTACAAAAGCTATTTACAAAAATTGCTAATTTCATTTAGATCTGATAAAAAAAATGGCCGCAAGTGCAGAACATAGTTTAACATTGGAGCCCGATATAAGAAAACCATCCTCTTCATCCTCTTCTCTGAAACTATTCAAGCAAATTTAACTAAATGTATAGAAGGTCCTTTGCAAAAATTACTCATTTCAATAGGATCAGAAGAAAAAAAAACACGGATGCAAATGGAGAACATACCCAAACATTAGACCCCATTCGTAATAAACATCATTTTTGGACATGCATGGCATTGAAGCATTTTGTCAGGTGAGCGATACAGGTTCAGTCTCTGAGCCTCTAGTTTATATTGCCAAGTTTTCTTACAATCCACTTGATGAATGTCCTGTGTTTGTCTATGTTGTAATTGTCTACTAGCGTGAGACACTAGTGCATTTTTGGGCAACGGATGACAGTGATTGTAAGAGCACTTTGCGTGTTAAATTTATGTTAGTTAACGATCTATGGGATAAATAAGGACATGGATGTAGCTTTGTTCGACATTTAGCAATTTACTCCATATCCTTCCATTGTTTATTACAAACCACTGAAGACTGTTTAATGTTTAGAATATCTGATACAGACGATACCTATAGGGCTTAGTATGACTTATTTAGAGGTAAATTCTAATCAAAGTGTGTTGATGATCTGTCAACATCTACAAGAACAGATCTGAATCTTCTATCCTCCTGGTATCATCACTAAAAATGCATATTAGCTGGATTAATTAGAAAGCAAATTTTCTATACCTCCGCTTTGAAAAAGCGGCGGGTATATAGTGAGGGCGGTGTCCGTCCGTTCGTCTGTCCGTCACACATTTTTGGTCACAGTTTTCTCAGCTTGGATATGTTGGAATGATTTCATATTTGGTCAGAAGCTTGATTATGATGAGTTGTAACGTGTAAGGTATTTTCGGGTCTGTCGAGTTGCTACTTCCTGTTTGCCGATGTGTTGAAATATTACTATAACACACTATGTATGAGAAATTTTCGTTACAGTTTTTTCAGCTTGTATATATTGGAATGATTTCATAATCGGTCAGAAGCTTGATTATAATGAGTTGTAATGTGTAAGCTATTTCGGGTCTGTCGTTTGCTACTTCCTGTTTGACGATATGTTGAAGTTTTACTATAACAGTCTATGGATGAGAAATTTTCGTCACAGTTTTCTCGGTTTGTATATTTTGGAATGATTTCATATTTGGTCAGAAGCTTGATTATGATGAGTTGTAACGTGTAAGGTATTTGCGGGTCTGTCGTGTTGCTACTTCCTGTTTTCCGAAAATATGTTGAAGTTTTACTATAACACACTATGGATGAGAAATTTTCATCAGTTTTCTCAGCTTGTATATGTTTGATTGATTTCGTATTTGGTCAGAAGCTTGATTATGATAAGTTATAACGTGTAAGCTATTTTCTGGTCTGCTGTGTTGCTACTTCGTTGAAGTTTTACCAAAACAGTCAATGGATGAGAAATTTTCGTCGACAGTTTTCTCAGCTTGGATATGTCGGAATGATTTCATATTTGGTCAGAAGCTTGATTATGATAAGTTGTAACGTGTAAGATATTTTCGGGTCCGCCATGTTGCCACTTCCTGTTTGCCGATATGTTGAAGTTTTACCATAACACACTATGGATGAGAAATGTTCTTCGCAGTTAACTTGAATTGTATGGATGAAAATGATTTCAAATTTGGTTACAACATGTAAGCTATTTTGAGGTCTACCATATTACCACTTCCTGGTTGCCAATATGTTGAAGTTTTACTATAATCCTTTATGGATGAGAATTTTTTGTCACAGTTTATTTGGCTTCTATAAGTGGGAATGATTTCAAATTTGGACTGGAGCTTTATAATAATGGGTTGTAATGTGTAAGCCATTTACAGGTCTGTTGTGCATGCACTTTCTGCTTGCCGATTCTTTGATGTTTAACTATAACTAAACTAATGCTGTATTACCACTTCCTGTTTTCTTGGCTTGTATGAGTGGGGGCTATTTCAAATTTGGTCTGGACAACTGTTTAAAGAATTGTATTACACTTTGGAAGCGGGGGTATTCATTTGTGGCCTAGCCGTCTGCGGACTACAGTACTTCTAGTTTGGAAGTGTCCCTAGTTCCTGAAGGACTCGATTTGAAATTAACTGACAGTTGCCCATTTTCAGTGTTCCTAGTGATCTTGTTAGTGTAATGGCTTCCTAAAACAACTCAATGAATTTGGCAGAAGCTAGTGAGGTCGATAAGGAGGATGACGAGGCTGGACTAGAGAATTTTTCTGCGATGATGAGGAGTCTGGTGATTAAGAATATACCTGAGATGGTTTTCTGCACATAAAGAAATGGTGGGATAGTTTTTGTAACCATCGTAATGTTTGCATCACATTGTGTGGGGTGAGGGATGTTGCGTTTGTTTGTATGTACCATGGCGGTGATTGCACTAGGACCCTACTGCATCTTTTTGTAGCGAAGAGAAATTATTTATAATGCGTATACGACTTGTCATTTTTCATCACAAGGACAATAACTTATGTTTCTCTTCGAAAAATACCAAAAAAGCCGAAATTGACCCTAATTACCGATTTTGAGTACGCAAATCCCAGGGGGGTACTCCAAATTTTTTCCTCTACCTAGGCTGGTACTATTATTTTGGGTGTAAATTTCCGAATTTTGCTATTTTTATGGGTTCAAGAAATTCCAAGCTATTTTTTGGGGGGTTAGAAATATTATTAACTAATTTTGGGGGGTATTAATAATTGTAAGATATTTTTTTAGGGGTAGGCAAATATGTCATATTTTTGGGTGTATTGTTTGCATAGAAAATGAAGAAATATACCATGGATAAACACATGGGGTTACACAAATAATAAAGTCAACTGATTTGTCAGCACGACACTGATTACAATGATCTAGTAATTACAAATGTAATTTTATACGATGTTAAACTGAGGAAACTTTTAAATTTTGTCAATTTAATTTCAATTTTCTTTTTTTTATGTTAAAATACACCATGTATATATTTAAGTGTTATTTTTTAACTTATTTTTTTTTGGGGTTCACTTATTTAAGCAACTATTTTTTGGGGTGATTTGAAAAAGAACTATTTTTTGGGGGTAGTTTGAAAAAAGTACTATTTTTGGGGGTTAAAATTTTTTTTCCGGGGACCATCCTAGGTACAGATGATAATTGAGAGTACCCCCCTGTGACGCAAATAGGTTTGATACTTTCCAAATTATTATTTGAATCAGATATTCAATGTAGTCCTATCTTAACGAGAAAACAAATCTCGTTGAGTCAGAACTGTGACATTTTAAGAAAAATAAATATATGTTTGCTGTTTTTTTTTTGAAAATATATTATACTTATAAAGATACCAAAAAGATAGTCTCATATATTCCGCCGGGGTTGATGTAAATCACTGCTGATCCATGGATTTATAATACCGCTTTAATTTCTAGGTTTAAATTATCTTTGACAAAATCTCTTGACGATATTCTCAGAATTCTGATATGGCTCACCTGGCGAAAGTCATGTGAGCTTTTGCCATCACTCGGCGTCCGTCGTCCGTCCGTTATCTTTTCTTAAAAGATCTTCTCCTCTGAAACTGGTGAACCAATACTGAGAAAACTACGCCTGTATCATCATCAGGTTATACACTTTCAAGATTGTCATTTTCATGTCTGTAGACGAAACAATATGGCCTCTGATATTAGAAATATAACATAGGATTAAACTGTTCTTTTTGCAAAAACTCAAAAACCGTTATTGTTTAAATTTTGACGATTTTTATACGTTTTTACTTTTATTTCAAAAACTATTTGAGATAGAGGTAAAGTCTGAAATGCAGAAGTGTTCAGCTTTTCAAGGATTACAATTTCTTCAAATATCCGCCAGGTTCATATCTCTACCAAGACCGCCGCCACAGGGGGTCATAGTTAATATTGGAACTGTAGGTAATGCATTCAAAGATATTTTCCTCTGAAACCGCTTAAACAATTTTGATTAAATAGTTGCATAATAGTGGTCCGCTTTAAAGTGATTTTCATGTTCCTACCTTATCCAAGATGGCCACCACTGGGGTAAATAGTTTAACATAGTACCATTTGGGAAATGCATTCGAAACCTCTTGAACATAAATTTGTAACATAGCAGTCCTTAGTTGTCCCCTTCAAAGTTTTAACTTTCTACCTTTTCAAGATGGCCGCCTGTGGGAAACAAAGGTTAACATTTGACCCTATTGGAAATCTATAATACTAAATTAAGGAACCGAATTCTTTGAGCCGCATCTTTTCAGTAATTAATAGCATTCTGTATTAGTGCTAAAAATAGCGATATTGTGTTGAATGGGCACATTTGCAATACACCTTCTTATATTCTGGGAAATACTTTGAAAAATCACATACGATTAATTGATTGATTGATTGAATATTGTTTAACGTCTACTCAGCAATATTTCAGCTATATCAAGACGAGAACAAGTTTGTTAATAAATAATCACTTTGGGGTATGGAAAGGGCCATGGGACGGGAAATTCTGACTGCCACTGGAAAAGTAGGGTGAAATCGTCAAGGGCGGGGAATTTAGCCTTGTAGCCGATCACCTACGGACCACCCCAAAAAGAGCTTGCTACAAGGGTTCTTTAACGTGCAGGAAGCGTGGCATTTCTTCCAACACGTGGACCTGAGTTTACATCCCATCCGAAAGATGGGTTGTGTATTTATTAATCCCGCACAACCACGGAATAGGTCCTATTTCTATATCCCGGGACCCTTGGGGTCAGCCTCCGTTTAGGAGGGGTCACAAACCGCAAGCCGGAGATACTAGGTCCTATTTCTATATCCCGGGGTACCTTCGGGGTCCTCTGTTAGGAAGACTCATACTCCAAGCTCAGAGGATGCTGCGGGCCTATTCATAAGCCGGGACCGCGCACGGCGGAAATCACGTACGAAAGCACATCATTTCATGACCGGGTGTCGTTTTGTTAAAAAATACGGACAATTTTGTCTGGCTTGCTTCCTTGTTTACAAAAAATATTCAAGATATAACATGTAAGTTTGCGCGTCTTTGTTCTATAAACAAACTGTCAATTGGCGGATCAAGAGGTGGCCGGGGATTGGAGCCCTCCTTGAAAAACTTGAAAATGCCCCTTTTTCTGGATTTTTAATTTCGTGCGAAATATGGGCAAAACTGACAAAAAATCAGCAAAATATGACCGGAACCCCTTTTTTGCTGGAACTTCATTAGAGCCACCTATTTTCGGAGGCTGGATCCGCTGGTTCTTCCACCATATCCTGGCACCTCATTAACCGCAAAGTGATAATAAAGTGGAGTAAACAAAACTAAACTAGAGGCTCAGATACTGAGCCTGTATCGCTCACCTGACAAAATTTTTCTATACCATGCATGACTAAAAATAATGGGGGTCAAATGTTTAGCTATGTTCTTCATTAGCATTCCCGTTTTTTGTCTGATCCTATTGAAATGAATAATTTTTGCAAAGGACCTTCTATACATTTAGTTAAATTTGCTTGATTAGTTTCAGAGATGATTATTATAAGGATGGTTATCTCATTCTTTACACCAATGTTAAACTATGTTCTGCACTGGAAGGCCATGTTTTTTGTCGAATCAAAATGAAATGAGCAATTGCTACATTGATGCCGTAACCTTGTGTGTAATACTAGTATATTAAGTTTTCTCGCACCCTCTCTATAGTACTCTGGGGGCCTGTATACATTAGGCTTTAGTCTATTTTTAAATGTCGGAAGGTTCTGTGAGTTCCGTACTTGAATATCAAGATCATTCCTTGAAGACACAGTAGATGGAACAAAAGACTTCTGATACCCTCTCTAACAGGAACATAATAATTACTTCTATTACGTAAATTATATTCATTTATTTCAAATACTTGTGGAGGTAAAAGATCATATAGATACTGAGGACATAAATTATTATGCATTTTATAAAATGTGCATAATTTCCTGCTTTTTCGCCTTTCTGCCAATGTATCCCACCCAGTTTCGAAATAAATGGATTCCCTACTAGCGAATTTTATTAGTCCGGTAATAATTCTAGCTCCTTCAAGTTGTACCTTTTCGAGAGTGTCAATTTCTCTTTCTAAGCATCCATCCCATACTTCACATGCATATTCAAGTAATGGCCTAATAAATGTAGTGAAAATATTTGGACAAACTTTTGGAAGATAGAGTATATTTTCGTAGTACATTAATTTGTTTCATCGTTAATTTCGTTATATTTTCAATATGAGTTGACCAATTACCATCAGGAGAAAAAGTTATTCCTGAGTGTTTATGACATTTGATAATTTCAACCTTTTCATTGTTGAATTTAATTTCTGGAACATGATACTCTATGTTTGATATAATCAAAGCTTTAGTTTTTGCAGGATTAAAATCAACTAGCCATGTTTTGGCCCACCCATTTATTTTGGACATATCATTATTAATTTCTGGTTCTACGACTCCCAAGTCAATCCCAGAGTACTGTAGAGAGGTATCATTAGCAAATAGCCTCGCAATGTTTCCCAAATTATCAGTTATATCATTGATATACAACAAGAACATTAAGGGGCAAAGAACTGAACCTTGGGGAACACCAGCCTTGATACAACCTTCGGAAGAGATTTCGTCATTTAAGATTACAATTAGCTGATTTATATAGAGTAAATTTAGTATATGACCCTTCATGCCATTGTGGAGCACCATATGAAGATGCAATTCACTTTTTTCTTGAATGTCCAAATTATCAAATTCAAAGAAATGTTCTGTTTTCAGACTTAAGAAATATTGATCTAAATACGAAACCATATTATTCGGCAATAACAACTTGAATTTTCGCATGAATTAAAAAATTTTTGAAAAGGTAAGACATTTCGTAAACCAAACAAAACGATTTCAGACTGGTCAATAGAATCTACATTCTTTTCTTCTTTTCTCTTCTTTTTTTCATATTTCCCCTTTTGTTTATTTTTTATTTCTACTCTCATTTACATTTCCGTCTATTTATTAAATTGATATCTTTACATTGTTGTATTGCCTGTTGCTATGCTATGTATATATATTGTATCTGTAAGGAGAGGACAGTTGCTAAGTTGGTACAACTTGTTGTCCAATCCATTTGCTATTTTTTGCAATAAAATAGTATTAAGATAATGAGCAATTTTTGTAAAGTACCTTCCATACAACATTACTGTAAAGATTGGTTGAATTTGCTTCAGAGGTACCAGAGGAGAAATTAAAATGGGATTTTCCCAGAGGGTCCAATGTTTTTTATGGGATCGGAAACTTTTCGGCAATCTATGTGAAGGACCTTCCATACATCATTCCTGTAAAGTTTGATTAAATTTGCTTCAGTAGCTGCAGAGGAGATAGCAAATATATGCTTTTCCCATAGGGTCCCATGTTTTTAAACTATGTTCTGCGCTGGCGCCCATGTTTTTAGCGGATCGGAAAAATTTCGGCAATCTACATAAGGGACCTTCCATACATAATTCCTGTAAAGTTTGGTTCCATTTGCTCCAGGAGCTTTAGAGGAAATAGCAAATATATCCTTTTCCCATAGGGTTCCATGTTAAACTATGTTTGCGCTGGCGGCCTTGTTTTTTGGTGGATCAGAAACATTTCGGCAATATGAGTAAAGGACCTTCCATACATCATTCCTGTAAAGTTTGGTTCAATTTGCTTCAGTAGCTTTAGAGGAGATAGCAAATATATGCTTTGCCCATAGGGCTCCATGTTAAACTATGCTCTGCGCTGGTTGTCATGTTTTTTGGCCAATCGGAAAATTTTCGGCAGTCTGAGTAAAGGACCTTCCATACATCACTCCTGTAAAGTTTTGTTTAGTTTTGTTCAGTTGTTTCAGAAGACATAGCCAAAATGTGTATTTTCCCATAGGGTCCCATGTTAAACTATGTTCGGCCCTTGCGGCCATGTTTTTTTTTGGCGGATCAGCAAAAATTTTGGCAATCTAAGTTAAGGACCTTCCATTCATCATTCCTGTAAAGTTTCGTTCAATTTGCTTCAGTAGCTTTAGAGGCAATAGCAAATATATGCTTTTCCCATAGGGTTCCATGTTAAACTATGTTCTGCGCTAGCGGCCATGTTTTTAGCGGATCAGAAAAATTTCGGCAATCTTTGTAAAGTTTCGTTAAAATTGGTCCAGTGGTTACTGAGGAGATTGCAAATTAGTGAAAAGTTTACGGACGGACGACGGAGGGACGTCACGTGATGGCAAAATCTCACATGACCTTTTAGGTCAGGTGAGCTAAAAACAAATATTAAGGATTTGATTGAAATCCTGTTACCACATGTACCAGAAAACAAACGGCTACAAAAAAACACAAAATAAGACCAAAACAAAAGAAAATATTTGGTATTCAGCGTCATAGTGAGTGTTGAAGTCGGGGAAATATTTTTGTAACATTTTCTCAGCAGCTACATGTACTTATGACGGCCTTTTTATATTTGGTATGTAGCATATACTGTCGGGTATGACATCAGGTCTGTTTCCTGTCTACCTCCTGTTTGCAGAGTTGGTAACTATTTCACATTAATGCCCATTAAAATTTTTGGAACAGTTTTCTCGGCACGTTCTTATCATCTTTGTTATGCAGCATCAGATGGGGAAAATATTTTTGTAACAGTTTTCCCAGCAACTACATGTACTCGTATCCTTTTGTTATTTGGTATGCAGCATCAGCGTGAGGTTCCATGATACCGTCGGTTTTAATCCCAGGTCTGTTTTCTGTCCACATCCTGTTTGCCGACTTAGTTCATTTTGACGCTTTGAGTCAATAGTAGGAAATATTGGTAACATTTTTTTCAGCAACTATCTATCACAAACTTTTGATGTTTGTCTTGCAGTATCAAGTATGATCGAGGTCCCATACTATGAGATTTGATTTCAGTTCTGTAGCTCATCTGCTTTCTGGTTAATGAATTTAGAATGTTCCATCCGTCAGCCCGTCTGTGATCACTTCTATGTCGAATGTTAACTCAATTATGTGTTTATTTATTCATAAGAAAATCATATACACCTTTTCTATATTAGCAACATCAAGGACTACTAGAGGAAGAAACCTTTCGATTTTTATGCGTTTTGACATTACCAATTCGCTTGCATCTTCTGTTGCATATAAAAATATTCTCCTCTTGAACCACCTAAACATTTTTTACCAAGTTTGATAATAGCAAGTGTGATAACGGTGGGTTTTTCCTTCAAGAGTTTGTGATTCCTCTCAGAATTGTGATTGTTCCTTGCTAAATCCTAGATGTCTGCCAAGTTAACATAGGATCCTATTCGGCATGCGTTTTAAGATATTCTCCCCTTCAACAACTAGAGAATGTTAACCAGATCATTAGGTGGTCCCCTTTGTGCTTTTTAGGTTTCTACCTCGTCATAGATGGCCACATATATTTAAATATCTTCTCAGAAATTGTGACAGTAAAATCCGGTGACAATGAATAACAACAGTCACCAGGTTAGCTCATGTATGCCTCTAGTTATTTTTTCTTATCTGTTATTTTTCGCTGTAATTCCACCTGTATAAATTTGTCATTTAAAAAAAAAGAAAATATCCTTGTTAAATTTTTTACATACCAATCAATAACTATATAAAAGAAACAAAAGCTCTCCGTAAGAAGTTTATATTCATGTGAATCTGGAAGCAAATAACGAAGATTGGTATCGACCACAGGAATATCCAAATTTTCTCAAAATGCTTATTTCAATAACAATTTTTGCGCTGGCGTTTTGTAAATTCTCTTCAGGTAAGACTTAAAAACGGAGCAGGAGCTGTACTGTACAGAACCCTAGTTCTGAATATAGCTTTTTCGACGATCAAAACTTTAACTGAAAAACAAACAACATTTTAGAAGGACGATGAGATGTCTTATAGTAAACTTATATTTTGGAAGAAGAAGACATGTAAGAACTTCAAAAATATCTACCAAAAATTTCCAATGTTTTAGTTTTTTATCAACAGCAAACAGCTTGAATTAAGTTTTGCTATCTCGCTGTTTTGCTGGCCTTTCGTAATGAAGCCCACACATTTAACGTAATGAAAAGTCCTGAATTGTTATATACAAGACTTAGTTTTCAAATCGTTGTGAATGGTTTGTTGTCGTCGAGTATTTTAGACGATTTATGTCACTTAAAGTTTTCTTTCCTGTGTCAATATCATGCCTATAAACCGTAAATATCACTACATTACGTTAGTTTTAAATGAATACTGAAGTGAATTGAAATGCAGAAATATACATACTCATAATTCTTAATTAAAGATAAGTAAAAACTTCTTATTTTTACAGTACAAATATGTACACTTATACTATACTTGACAATAAATTTCCAAAATGAATACTGAAGTAAGAGCTAAACTCGTATATCCAGAATGCACGGCAATATAAGGATTACATATAGACTGAGAACGTAAATGACGAAGACGTAATAAAGAGTACATAAAACGAACGCCACAAAAATAAGGCACTAACACTGTGAACCCCTTACAAAACAGGAGCGTCATCAGGTGCTCCAGAAGGGTAAGCATGACATGCTTCACATGTGACACCTGTCACACTGCGAGTGAAAAGTCCGGTGTAATGTCAAATTCGGTAAGTATCAATCCAGTAATATCTCGGGGTCTATTGAAATATGTCGTACTTCATTTGTGAAACAAGTGTTTTTGCACACTAATAACGCCATTGCAGTTGAAAAAAAAATCATACGCATGCCGAACGCTTGCTATGGAATGAACGTTTAATGAAATGAATTCGGAATGTTTCCGCTTCGATATACTGTTTTAAGACATTCCAACATGCTTCAGTTTTAAAAGGAACTCTTGTGTGTACAACAAAATTTATCTTGACTGATACTGATACGAACAAATATCTACATTACCACGTTCATGTGTTTATATGATCAAGTTGCTTTGTATTAAAAGATCGGCAAACGGATACAAAAACAGACAGAGCGAGGAGAAATACTAAATTCAGAAGTCCACAAATGCGGCAACTCTAATGTAACACAAATTAAAACCTTGGTAGATAAAATAGAGACTTTTCTAACTGATCACTATAATGTTGACATTCAACTTGTACAAGGTGATTTTCTTAAAGGTGCACACCCACCTTACGTTACAAAAGACAAGATTTGCTGTGATAAGAAGAACGCCTCTTCTAATGAACCCAAAAATTCAATACGTTGAATCTCTCATTCTACGCCCTAGACTGCTTTCAATTCTAATGTGGGATTACCATCTCTTTTTTTTTTTTTGTGTCAAATTCCTATCAACACGATCACAAGTGGACAAATATAGGTCTACTTTTCCGAATGCGTACCAAGACGTTGTTTCCAGTCACGTTATTTTCGATCTACGTCATTTTCAGTTCCCATACTTCAGCTTGTGATGTAACTTCCGGTTCTAACAATAACGTTCCACCACCTGTTCACCGTACGAATCCGCCCTATCCTGTCTCCATACAGTAACGGTTATTTTGCTCTAAATTTGGCATCGATATTTGTTATCTCAAATAGGTTTTAAAGTGTTTCTAACTTGAAAGTATATTTTGTTTTACAGGAGTAAAAATACTTACACCCAATAGTGAATGTTTCAGTTCGGGCTTGAGAAAGAACACTTTCGCCTTGTACACAAAACTAAGTACACATGGGATATACCCTTCAAAAGTAGAAAATATTAAATTTCAAGTCAAAGCCTGTAATGACGCATTCTTGTTTTTGTCGTCTTCACCCAATCTAAATTCTTCGGAATTTTATGAATTGGTATTAGGCAGTGGGAGGAATACAAAGATTTTACTGCGTAGAAAATATGGACCTGGCTATTCAAAGGCAAAGATAAAATGCAACAGTTGTCTGAGTTGTGATAAATACACACATTTTACAGTGAAATGGTCTCAAGCTAGCATAGTTGTAATAAAAATTCTTCGACATACGTGAATTGGACAGATCCTGACCCCTTCCCAATAAATGGCTTGGGTATCACTACAGGATGCGGTTCAAATGGATCATGGATTTTTGAAGAAGTAAAAGGTATATCTTAGATTAGAAAATTTTAGTATTTGTCTTTATAAAAATACATTTATATATGCACTTTGATATTAAAGGATTAAAAATGAATAAGGGAATGCTGATATAAAACATATATATATTGGGTTTAAAAACTGAATGTGTATTTCTAGTATGTAACCATTTAAAATAAGACGCTCTAAAGTAAGGATTATAAAAACAAGATAACATTAAACACCTACAATGGCCGAAAATTACTATCACAAGCCACAACCCACAAGAGAACGGCACTAGCAAAAGCTAGCGGTAGGGTTACACCGGTTTATGGGTACCCAAACCTCCCCTTTATCTATCCCGTTTCCCTACAGTATAATAAACATTCGAATAAACTCAATACAGGTAGACTACTAACTCAATGACCAATATCTTGAAAAGAAAGAATGTGACAAAACGTAATTTAGAAAGAAGGGTCAAAGAGTGCTCGCCGCTAAACTGCCAGCTAGCTCAAGGCGCCTAGTTTGCTGGTAAAACACTGTCGCACTACGGAAGAAAAATCAAACTCAAAACTTCCCGAAAGGTTTGGTAAAGAGTGACAAACAGAAAAGATCTGTTGTCATCTGGGAAATAGATATCCCATAGCGGTCCACAACATCGTGATGTCGACCGTAAAACTTCAGTAGTGATAACATCAAGTTATGGGCAACATACCCTTGCTTAAATAGCCTATTTGTAAGCAACCGAGCTCTATCAAGGTAGTCACTGTATCGACCACAGGCCCCTGAGTAGCGAATGAGTTGGTAGGTGTAAACTTCATATGCCGGTGCTTTTGGAATGTTGCTACAAAGAAAATGATAGTTGACTATTGGAAAAGTGAAGTCATCGCGTTTGTCATACAGCCTAGTTTGTAGTGTGCCTCTGTTGTCAATTTCAAGATGAAGGTCGTAGAACGTAGCCGATGTGGAAGTATCCTTAATTTCGAGCTCTTTTGGGTAGATAAGATGAAGAAAATCACCAAATTAAGGTATCATTTATTAGTAAGATTTGTGGCCACAATATTTAGTTTTCCATGTAAAATTTTCAAGAAAGTCTAGTACACCGTAGCTGATTTGACTTACATAAATGGTAAAGATACAGCGTTTTTTTTTTTTTTGTAATTATTACAATATCAATGTCTACTAATCTTATATATTTTCTGATTCTTTTGAAAGTGATATACATGTATATTGAAAATTATAAAGTATTCATGGATGTATTCTAAAAAGATAAAATGTTTGTCTATTTTTTGTTGGATTTTTAAATTGATGTTACAATCGAATGTTTTATCGCTTACATTATTTTTTCTGGTAATATATACATGATTTTTTTTACAACGGAGTTCTTTTTTATATTTAAATCAATTTTCTTTTTTCTTTTGTTGTTTCAATAACGTTTTAAAAGATTTGAGCAGAAAATAATTAGTTGTTTCATTAATTAGTGTTAACTAGACGTGTGCTTTAAATTGTTGTGTTTTGTTTTTTGATTTTTTGTTGTTTTTTTATGCCCCCGCCGCTAGGCGGTCGGGGGCATTGAGGTTTACCCTGATCCGTACGTCCGTCCGTACGTCCATCTTTTTGGTTTCCGGATGATAACTTGTATATCCTGCATTGGATCAAAACCAAACTTGGTCACATGCTTACTTATCACCCAAGACAGAACCATATCGATTTCCAGGTTGGTACCCCCAAGTTTAAGGTCACAGTTAGTAAAATAGACTAAAATTTCAATAAAATTTCGGTTTCCGGATGATAACTTGAGTATACTACATCGGATCAAAACCAAACTTGGTCACATCCTTACTTATCACCTACGACAGAACCCTATCGATTTACGGGTTTGTACCCCAAAGTCAAGGTCACAGTTGCTAAAAATAGATTAAAATTTAAATAAAATTTTGGTTTCCGGATGATAACTTGAGTATACTACATAGGATCAAAACCAAACTTTATCACATGCTTGCTTATCAACAAAGACAGAACCCTATCGATTTACGGGTTGGTACCCCCAAGGTCAAGGTCGCAGTTGCTAAAAATAGACTAAAATTTCAATAAAATTTTGGTTTCCGGATGATGACTTGAGTATACTACATCGGATCAAAACCAAACTAAGTCTTGCTCACGTGCTTGCTTATCACCCAACACAAAAGTCTATTGATTTCCGGAATGGTACCGCCAAGGTCAAGGTCACAGTTGCAAAAAATGGACTAAAATTTCAATAAAATTTTGGTTTCCGAATGATAACTTGAGTATCCTGCATCTGATCAAAACCAAACTTGGTCACTTGCTTACTTATCACAAAAGACATAATCCCATGGGTTTTAGCGTTGATACCACAAGGTCAAGGTCACAGTTGCTAAAAATAGATTAGTATTACATATAAGACTGTTTCTAAGATTATTTGCTGGAACTATACATTTTATAAAAACGAAACCAGTTTCTAGTGCCTATTTATCACAGGAGAAAGACCCTTTTTTTATAATTATTTGATATATATATTGTACATAGTTATGCCTTTAATAATTTAAGGGTTTCGATTGCAAGGAGGCGGGGGCATCCGTGTCCCATGGACACATTCTTCCATTTTTTTCCATAGATATTTCTGAAACCAAACCAAAGTGTTCAAATACAGCTCAAATTGCTTGAAAGTGTTTTAAGCTCACCTGGCCTGAAAGGCCATGTGAGCTATTGCCATCACTTGGCGTCCGTCGTCGTCGTCCGTCGTATACTTTTTCAAAAATCTTCTCCTCTGAAACCACTGAGCCAATTTTTACCAAACTTGGCCTGAATCATCACCAGGGTATGCAGTTTCAAAATTGTGTTCGATTATTTCGAAGACTAAACAACATGGCCGCTGTTACTAAAAATAGAACATGGGGGTAAATTGCTGTTTTTGCAAATAACTCGAAAACCGTTACAGATATCAAAAATCTGACATGGGGTTAAAATGATCAGCATGGCAAGATCTACCTGCCCTGCAATTTTGAAGAAAATCCGAAAACCCATCTCGGAGTTATAGCCCTTTTTCCGTTAAGTTTTCAAAATTTTGGCATTTTTTATTTTTATTTCAAAAAGTGTAACAGATAGAAGTCAAATGTAAATTGCAAAAATGTACAGCATATCAAGATCTACCTACCCTGAAATTTTGAAGAAAATCCATAAACCCTTGAAGGAGTTATTGCCCTTTTTTCACTGAATTTTTAAATTTTCGTCTATTATTTCCAAAACTATAGAAGATGAAGGTTTATTGAAATTAATGAAATGTTTGCCTTGCTGTGGCGACTTCAAAACTGATTTTGAAAATTGTTCCTTGACCGCCATTTTCAAAATTTCCGCCAAAAAAGGCGGGAAAATTCAACATTGCCCGATTTCAATGAAATTTGGTTTCCAAATAGATCTTGATGTTGGGAGTTCAAAACCGGTGTTGAAAATTGTTCCTTGACGGCCATTTTCAAAATGGCCGCCAAAAAAAGGCGGGAAAATTCAACAATGTCCGATTTCAATGAAATTTAGTTTCCAAGTAGATATTGATGTTGCGACTTCAAAACTGAAGTTGAAAATTGTTCGTTGACTGCAATTTTCAAAATGGCCGCCAAAAAGGCGGGAAAATTCAAAAGTGTCCGATTTCAATGAAATTTGGTTTCCAAATAGATATTGATGTTGCGATTTCAAAACCGAAGTTGAAAATTGTTCCTTGACCGCCATTTTCAAAATGGCCGCCAAAAAAGGCGGGAAAATTCAACATTGTCCGATTTCAATGAAATTTGATTTCCAAATAGATATTGATGTTGTGACTTCAAAACTGATGTTGAAAATTGTTTGTTGACCGCCATTTACAAAATGACGTCTCGACTTCAAAACTGGTGTCGAAAGTGGTCTTTAGCAAGACCCTTTTTTATCAAAAAATCCTAACAAAGAAATATAATAAAACATGATCAGACTTTAATAACAGTTCAAGATATTGGAGGTGTTCGACCTACGAAAGTTTGAGAAACTGAAGATCAACTGTATAATTTACATTGTTACCTTGATTGTGGCAACTGAAAACCAGGTGAGCGATACAGGCTCCTGGGAGCATCTAGTTTGATTGTGTTGTGTATCTGTCTCCACCCGCGAAATGCATTCCTGAAACTTTATTAGCAGTTGTTAAGACCTTCCGAAACAATTTTATTTCTGGCTGCCAATCGAGATATTTTCTATTAAATGGGGTTTTTTTATATGGCAAAGATCAGGCCACTCTCTGAAATCTGCAATACATCATTTGAGCTGAAGAATCAAAACAAAATAAAAAAATCATTTCATGATTTTTGAGACATGAATGGTGTGTATTCTGTGGAGAAAGGGAATATAAGTTTTATATTCACGATATATGCGACGCATACTGAAAAGGTGACGATTTAATGTTGTTCTTCTTCTTTAGGTCTCCCCGAGGGATAAATAAACAATGAGTCATTTTCTGAATTATAATTCAAGACGCTACCAGACTGGTTCTAGAAAATTACGTTGTCATTTTTTATATCAATATAAAATTTATATCCATGTCTATATTTGCCGTGGATGCAGCATTTTGAACACACACTAAAATATTCGGTAAAGTACTCTCATAAATATTGTATTTGATGAATGGTTCGATGTGACAGACGAAGACAATATTAACGTATAAACTATTAAGTGGGATGATTCATTCATAATACCCATGTACCGAGAAATATTAACATTAATGGTGTTATTTTGAAAATCTTGTCTGTAAGTCAATGAATAACAAACAAATAACATTTTTAACAGTAAAATGCTCATCATAACTGCTAAAATTATAATATTTTATTTTTGGGAAATAAACAACAGATAAACAAAGTAAAAATGGTATGGTAGGCAACAATTAATTAAAAAGTAAAATTACACCAAATATACAATCTAAAAAACAGCTGAAAATATCGAAAAGGGTTGAAAAGAAGAGTGTCCAACGGTTTGGCCAGTACGGCCTTCTTCTAGGGGCAACCGGGACAGAAAATCGGAAAAAGATGTGAAGGATACCAGAGAAAACTACCAACTGACGTGTAACAGAAATCACCTGTACAAATCATGCTTAATCTTGAACATTATCAAAAAAGAAAATAAACATGTGTATTCTGTACTGTGTCATCGTGTAATTTCAGACAAAAAGTAAAATCATAAAATGGACTGTTTCTTACATTCATGCCAAAGGTTCGAACAGTAGGGTCGAGACAGAAGAAATCGTTAGCTGCGTACCGAACTCAGTAAGCCTAAGTGACTCTGAAAAGAATCTTCTGTCTAAAGGGCTCAACTTTTCCGACCACCCCTTTTCCGGATTCATTCCAAAATGACATTCAGCAATTTTTTCGGCGTCTTTCGCTGAAGGCATTCTTTTTTGGCAAAGATCAAGAGTCTGAACAACCAGTTGAAAACTATTTCATTTTCAAAATTCCATCGTACCAAATCAGATATCACACCTAAAGTATCTTGGTTTCCTGTGTTGCAGGGTTACTTTAGGTCGTGTGTCAGTAAAATTGACAATCTAAAATCCAAACCCCTTAAGAGGCATAACCTGACCCCAGAGGAACAGACCGCTCTTCGGCACCTCAAAGCACGCACTGATATTGTTATCAAAGTGTTATCTCGCTGTAGGGGACTTTCAACTTTCGGATTAACATTTTTACTGAAAAACTTAAATCATATAACACGACAGATAACCAGAAATTCATTAGAAATTTTATTAAAAATGCAGGATCTACCTGACGAAGCATGTAAAATGGTTGTGTCTCAACCAAGGACATCACGTTTTTATGTTTCCCAAAATACAGTAGGGTGCAGACATAACCTCACGTCCAAGTTAACTTGGGGAGCAGTCATGAGAACAGTCCTAAGTTAACTTGGAGCAGTCATAGAATTCTGACTGCTCTGACCAGTCATAGAGCCCTGACTGCTCTGACCTTGCAGTCATAGAGCCCTGACCGCTCTAACATGTCTAACCTGTCACAGAATCCTGACTGCTCTGACCTGTCATAGAGCCCTGACTGCTCTGACCAGTCATAGAGCCCTGACCGCTCTAACCTGTCATAGAATCCTGACTGCTCTGATTAGTCGTATAGCTCTTAAACAATACAAGAACTGTGAATACTCAAAATTTAATACAGCAATGGATACGTCCCACATTCCCTGCCACGCGCACACGATTCACAAAACGAACGCACAAATTTTTCCCAAGTTGAGTGCAATTTTCTTCAATTTTGCCGTAACAATATCAGAACTTTCAGAAAACAGTCACTTTTATGTACTATACTGTAAATTTCCGTCATTTTGTAAAATAAACAATTAAATAAATCAATAAACAAAACTGAATAAAAATCAGTCCTGTAGGTAATAAAATATCCTGCAAACGGCCACAAACATCAAATATTAGTAGAGGTGCATATTTCATTTTCACGTTAAAATAAAACTTGTTGTAATTTAACCTTAAATATATAAGAAAAAGCAGTTTTTCTTCATTTGATATTATATTAATGTCCGCAATACTTCAACTTTCTGTTATTTAACCTAAAATATATAACAAAAGGCAGATTTTCTTCATTCGATAATATATCGATGTCCCCTATACTTCAACTTTCTGTTATTTAACCTAAAATATATCACAAAAGGCAGATTTTCTTCATCCGATATTATATTGATGCCCGCACTACTTCAACTTGCTGTTATTTAACCTAAAATATATAAGAAAAAGCAGGTTTTCTTCATTGGATATTATATGGATGCCCACAATACTTCAACTTTCCATTATTTAACCTAAAATATTTCACAAACGACAGATTTTCTTCATTCGATATTATATCGATGCCCGCAATACTTCAAATTTCTGTTATTTAACCTTACATATATAAGAAAAAGCAGATTTTCTTCATTTGATATTATATAGCGATGCCCACAATACTTCAGCTTTCTGTTATTTAACCTAAAATATATATATATAACATAAGGCAGATTTTCTTCATTCGATATTATATCGATGCCAGCAATACTTCAGCTTTCTGTTATTTAACCTAAAATATATAACAAAAGGCAGATTTTCTTCATTCGATATTATATCGATGCCCGCAATACTTCAACTTTCTGTTATTTAACCTAAAATATATAAGAAAAAGCAGATTTTCTTCATTCAATATAATATCGATGCCAGCAATACTTCAACTTACTGTTATTTAACCTGTGAATAGTATATAAGCCCAAAACATGTGATGCTCTATATGTTAATATTTTTTAAAGTTGTAAAGTTGCAGTTGTAAATATCTATATTATCTTTCAAAAAACAGAAATGAGGGGACGACCGGTTGATTTTCAGGGGTGATTTTGTAAATAGATAATTTAATCTTGGTCCCAGCTGGGACTTATATTAGTCCCAGGTCCCAGAGAAAAAAAATAAATATTTTAATCCTACTTGACGTGGAAATAAATAATTTATTTGTTCGAAATTTTCATGAAAATAAATAATTTTTCTAGGCAAAGAAAATGTGGTCTTTTGAATGAAAGTAGTAAACGCACGTTGCACGATACACACACTCGCTTTAAACGACGAGTGCACACCCCGGGTGCACACCAAGGACTTATAATGATTATACGTCCTTGTGCACACGATGCACACGATGAGCGCTAATTTGGGAATGTTGAACGTTTCCATTGCTGTAACATAAAAGAAGTCAGGGCTTTATGACAGGTCAGAGCAGTCAGGATGTTATGACCAGAACAGGTCAGAGCCATCAGGGCTGTAGAACAGTTAACATAGAGTAGCTTTTTAATAT
Source organism: Modiolus philippinarum (assembly GCA_002080025.1). Classification (NCBI taxonomy): domain Eukaryota; kingdom Metazoa; phylum Mollusca; class Bivalvia; order Mytilida; family Modiolidae; genus Modiolus; species Modiolus philippinarum. Next base: position 53,193 of record MJUU01036542.1, on the reverse strand, counting down.
GACTGCTCTATGACTGGTCAAAGTTAACTTGAAAACGGTCCTATGTTAACTTAGAAGACCTTTTATGACTGGTTCAAGTTAACTTGGCGAGAGGTTATGTCTGCACCCTACTGTACATAAATTGGGAAATCCTGGTAGACCGATAGTCTCAGCCTGTAGTTGTCCTACTGAGTACATTTCTAGCTTTCTCCATAATGTTTTTAAGTTCAATTGTGGAGAACCTACCAACATACATCAAGGACACTACACATGCTCTCATTATACTTGAGTTTTTCCAGCCAGAAAATGCTGATTTCAGATTATTTCCTATGGATGTCACAGCTCTCTACACTAGCATCCCCAACAATGACGTATGGTAGCTTTAAGACACTTTTTAGACAGAAGGCATAATCCTTATGTAAAGCAGACATCATCTTTAAGCTTACTGAGTTAGTCCTCACACTAATACCTGCAATTTGATTGGGAATTTTACAGGCAGTCCGGTGGCGTTGCGATATGGGAACCAAAATCGGTCCTAGCTTTCCCTGTATTTTTTTTGTTGGATACCTTGAGGAAAAATTGTTCTCAGAATATACTAGTATAGGACCCGTCCCAGAACTTTACAAAAGATACACTGATGATGTCTTTGGTCTTTGGTGTGTCCTCTGAAAGTGAAGATTAACTTAAAAGAAATATAAAATAAAAAAGATAACAGGAAACACCTACATTGACCGAAAAACAGTCGCATGCCAGAAAGTAACAAGGAACTGCACAAGAAAAAACCGACAATAAAAAATACAAAAGACTAACGTAAACAACGATAAGAACTCGGGACAGACGGACTTGGTTCCGGCACTAGCAAAATCCAGCGGTAGGAATACACCGGTTTATGGGTACCCAAACCTCACCTTTCTCTGTCCCGTGTCCCTATTATGAATAAAACCCAAAACAGGTAGACTACTAACTCAATGACCACAATCTTGAAAAGGAAAAAGGGCGGAGAAAACGTAATTTTGAGAGATGGGTCAAGGAGTGCTTGCCGCTAAACTGTCGGCTAGCTCAAGGAGCCTAGTCTGCTGGTAAAACATTGTCGCACTACGGAAGAAAAATCAAACTCAAAACTTCCAGATGGGTTTGGTAAAGAGTCATCATGGATTTCAGTAGACATCGACAGTATCAGTCAGAGGTCAGTGTGCGCGTAAAATCCTCGGGTCATTGGACCCCAAAGCGAATTTAACGGACACGTGCAGAATATCCTGTCGATATCCCCTATTGCGTAAAGATTGTAGGTTACGTTCCAGTTTTTCTGGATTTTTAATCAGTTTCTGACATTTTTTAACAACATTTCCGTAAAATCGAGGATGAGAAATGCCCTTAGTAATAAGCTGTTTGCGAGTGACATTATATTAAGTTATCAAATGTTCATATCTTCGATGAAACTTTTTAAATGTATTTAACAGTTTATGAAATCTGTAACCTGGCTGCAAAAGTTTGGAAGTGATAGTAAGGTTACGTTCATTAAAGTCATCTAGAGTAAAACAAACACGTGCGCATCGTACCAGTTGAGAAATATAAACTCCGTAGGATGGGGTAAAGGAACGTCACCGTCAAGAAAAGGGAAATTAGTAATACTGGAATCAAAATCATCCCTTTTATGGTAAAGTTTAGTTTTTATTTTACAGGAGTCCACGATGATAGTTAGAAAAGGGCAATATTTGGAATCATTGTTAGCTTTATTAACTTTCAGTTGTTGTGGGTAAATGATCTCGACATAATCTTAAAACTGTGGATTGTCAATAGTAAGGATATCGTCAATATAAGTCTTTCATTGACTATGTTTCCTCGTACCATCCGGCCATCAAATACACTTTTAATATTGCCAAAGATAGTCTCTCTTTTCTCGACATTAATTGCTCCATAAAGGATGGGCACTTCGGTGTTTTACAAGCCGACAGACCCCCACTGTTACATAAACTATGGGGGCTGTCGTCCTAAGTCATGCAAAGATGCCATTCCAGAGTCACAATCTTGCGACTTCGTAGTAACGAGCAGGATATCAGAACTCAATGCAACAGAACGAAATCCTTTTTTTCGAGTGGCTACCCCAGCAAAATTTTTGGATCGAGCTATGATTTTAGTTTCCCGAATGACTAGATCTATGGCTATGGAGAAGAGGGTGAGAAATGCCGACGACCGTTTGCCGTTGGTCCTGACATACCACCCTTCATAGCGAAGCCACGAACAAAATTTTGATCCATGACTTGAATTCCATAGTTCTCAAGGATGAACACAATCATGTCTGAAGTTTTCCAGGATTCGCCTCTTATTGCGCGCGGCATTCAGAAAAGGGAAGAGTCTAAACAGCACCTTGTGACTAGATCTTTCAAGAGTGTTACTCCTCAAATTCGCAGTAAATAAAAGGGCACTAAAAATGTAAGCGACCTCGCTGTTTGACTCGTCCTTTTACTTGGGAAACAGATTATGTGGTGGGACCAGATAACGTCTTCAAACTAAAAAATGGATCGCTTTGTCGAACTTAAACAGAGCGTCACCAATGGAAAAGATTGCCCAGTAGGTGAACATTTTCGGCGATCCAACCACAGCATACTATACATGCATGGAACTGTCCTTTAACAAACGACAGTTTCTTGAACAACAAAATTATCCATGTTCTGGGGACTGTTCGACCCTTTGGCATGAATGTTACAAAATAATCCATTTTATGATTTTACTTCTTTATTTGAAATTACACGGTAGCACAGTACAGAATACAAATGTTTTATTTTCTTTTTTGATAATGTTCAAGATTAATCATGATTTCTGTTACACGTCAGTTGGCAGTTTTCTCTGGTATCCTTCACACGTTTTTTCCCGATTTTCTGTCCGGTTGCCCATAGAAGAAGGCTGTACTGGCCAAACCGTTGGGCACTCTTCTTTCCATCCCTTTGCGATATTTTATCTGTTTTTAGATTATATATTTGGTATAAGTTTACTTTTTAATTATGGCCCACCAAACCATTTTTACTTTTTTTTATCTACGTTAATTTGTGGCCATCATATATTCATATAAATAACTAAATACCGAAGTTACTGTGAATTTACTTTCTGCATATGCGCATTATAAAAACAACAAATAACCCGGCAAAAGAACAATGCATGTGGAAGAAAAGTTTAATAAGCTTTGCGGTTACAAATTGACAGTCAGTTGTGAAAAAGCTGGTTAGTGTCCTATAAATACAATCAATACCCTAGTTGCATAATAAACGTTAAATTTTGTTATGCTGTGCGCGTGTTTCAAGAAGTAACCTCTCATTAGCAGCATTAAAATCAAACAATATGGAAAGCCATAATCCAAGTAGGCAATGAAAGAAGTACTCATAACCAAAAATTACCGAAATAGGAATTTAGTACCAAGGAAATCTATCGAGTTCCACACACTGAATGAAGCCTCAGTGTTTTTAAGGGGTTAGAATTTGGATAGAAAACAGTAAATTTCTATAAAACACAAGGTAATTTTTTATGTCGGACAAGTTTGACTATCGGACTAAACTGGATATGTTTGTTTATTCTACATGTGCACCTGACCTTACCTATATCCCTTTTAATTGGATTCGTGTTGATCATCTGTGGGCATATGAGTGGCAATAAGACCCATATTTGGCAAAAAAAAAACCAAGCTGTTTAAAATAGTGTAATATCTATGGGAAATATTAACTTTTATGTGTCTACAAGATAAAAACGTCAAATAATACAAAATCCTTTTTGACATTATTGTGACATCACAGGAAGCTGTCCTTTTTGACAAAAATAAGAAAATCTTCAGTTTTGAATGTTCTCAGTGCAAATTTTCGTTTAGTTAACATAGTGTGCATGCAAAAAACATCTTCAAACTTACAGAAATGATATATGATATATTTCATCATTTTACGTCGACATGATATCATTGACAGATATGACGTGTCTGTGTCCCAAATGAAAACGGACATTTTTGACATAACCGGTTTTGACTCAACCCTGGATTAAATTGCTAATAGTGTGACGGGTGCCGCTAGCGGAGCAGGATGTCACTCCCGGTTTTCATGGGACTTCACACTATGAGTGCCTTAGTTTTTAATATCGTCTTTTTAATTTCCGTGCTTGTAGCTGTCTCACGTCCTTGTTTTGTCTTTGTTTTCTCTGTTGCCGTTTTTGCCATGTCTTCGGATTTCGATTTTTGTAGTCCTCGCTTCCCTTGTTCCTTCGGTATTCTACTGCCGTTGTTTTACACATTTTCACAAAATATGAAGTTGTTATTCAGAACCTCATTTTTCTAAACACAAAACTGTGTGAAAAACTGCAAAAATCAATGAAATTCTGATGGTTTACAAAATAATATAGGTTTTTAGTTAACTGATTAGCATGAGAATCAAACTGGAGTGGAAAAAAGGGTATCATTTTCATTAAGCCCAATATCTGTTCAATGTTTCAGGAACATAAGACATCAGTTTGCTTAGTTTCAGTTTCATGGTAAATCTTGGGCCAAAAATGGGTCTTACTGCCGCTCATCGTTTCCATTTTTTATTTTTGAGCTGTATTTATGTAATGTCCTAGTTTCTTCCAGTTTCCAGTGTTGTCATTCGTTCGATTCTCACTTACTTTGAAAGAGAAATATTAGAAAAATGCATGTTCATAGTAGTTGGTATCGTTATTATATTCTCTATCATAAAAATTGAAATAGTTATTTTTGTTATTCTTATAGACACATGTTCTTGTCCTTGTGAGTACAGGAACAATTATTGGTCGACACAGAGCTTTCAGAACTACAGCACACGAGAACTTGAAAAGATACTGGCGCCTAAAGTGCGGAAAATTAAGCTGGAGCTAACAATCAACAAATACAATTTGTCATATAACAAGAGGAGAAGAACAAGTGCCCCAGACAGCAGGAACTCCTCTAGGGGGATTGGGATCGTAGGCATTGTGTTCCTTGCCTTTGTCATAGGACTAGTTGTCATGGCCGATGTATCTTCATACAGAAGAAAAACACAAAGATTGCGCCATTTACGACAACATGCGTTACTTTAAACATCTATTTGACAGATGTTATCAACAAACATGGTTCTTTGCGAAAGAGTGTTTTGGGATATTGTTAGAATCTCAAGGTGTGAACCTTCATGGGAAGTGGAACGATAAATTTAGTAGTGTATATACAGTTTCATTTGTAATAAAGAAATTACATCCTAATGGAAATATTTGAAATAAGTGTCATATTTAAAGATAATTTGTAGTTTTTACTTATATGCTTCAAAAATTTAATAAATGATATGTCCCCGTTTCTCAATTATAAGGATTTGAGAACGACGGCCAAAATTGTCCCACTTAAGCAGCATTTACAAAGGTTACAACAAAACACAACTGGAACAACATCTGTTTGCTTCCAATACAAAAGTTATATGATTGTTCAAAAACATACTACCAAAAGTAATTATGTTTATATGGTGTGGGTGCTCACAATGTATAAGATTCACAATAAAAATTACAAATATTTGTCTTGTATAAAAATCCAGAATTTCAAGCTATATTTGAGTAATATTTACTAAATAAATGCGTTAGGTATGTAAAATTACAAAAAACAGGATTACATCAAACACCTACAATGGCCAGGAACTACAATCACATGCCACAATTTACAAGCAAACTGCACCAGAAAAACAATAATGGAAGCAAGAGACAAACATAAATAACGATAGGAACTCGGGATAGCCGGACTTGGTACCGACACTAGCAAAAGCCAGTGGTAGGGTTAAACCGGTTTATGGTACCCAAACCTCCCCTTTCTCTATCCCGTTTCCCTATAGTATCATGAACATGCGAATAAAACCCAATATAGGTAGACTACTAACCACTATCTCGGAACAGAAAAAGCATAAGACAAAACGTAATTCTGAAAGGAGGATCAAAGAGTGCTCGCCGCTAAACTGCCGGCTGGCTCAAGGAATCTAGTTTGCTGGTAAAACACTGTCCCACTACTGAAGAAAAATCAAACTCAAAACTCCCCGAAGGGTTTGGTAAAGAGTCTTCATGTATTTCGGTAGACATCGGCAGTATCAGTGAGAGGCCAGTATATATGTAAAGTCTTCAGGTCACTGGAATCCAAAGCCAATTTAACGGATTTGTTCAGAATATCTCGTCGATATCCACTATTACGTAAAGAATGTAAGTTACGTCCCAGTTTTTCTGGATTATTTATCACTTTATGACTTTTTTTTAACATTTCCATAAAATTGAAGATGAGAAATGCCCTTTGTAAGTAGCTGTCTGCGAGTCACGTCATATCTAGATATCAAATGTTCATATCTTCAATAAAACTTCTTATTTTAGTATTTAATAATTTATGAAATCTGTAACCCTGTTGTAAAAGTTTGGATGTGAGAGTAAGGTTACGCTCATTAAAATCATCAAGGGTAGAACAAATGCGAGCGAATCGTACAAGTTGAGATATATACACCCCGTAGGATGGAGTTAGGGGAACGTCGCCGTCAAGAAAGGGGAATTAGTAATAGTAAAATCAAAATCATCCCTTTTATCATAAACTTTGGTTTTTTTTTTACCAGAGTCAATGAGGATACTTAGATCCAGAAAAGGGGGGCAGTATCTAGAATCATTGTTTGCTCCATTTTCATATTCTGGACTAATAACAAGGATACTTTATTGCGTGATCAGTGATACACATTCTGTATATCTGCCATCACAATGTCTGTCAAATTCGGCACACAGTATAAGTCGTAAATAAATGAACTTGTTTCATGCAACATTTATTGATAAAAAAAGATATAGAGTTCTGCCAACCAATCTTTCTATTTGTAAAGTTAATTGAAATGTAGAACACAAGTCCGTTTTTTTTTTTTTTGAATGATTTTCTTTTTTATACATCAACTTGTATTATTTTAAATTAGTTCAATGAATAGATTAGAACAGAATAGAATAGAATACTTTATTTGACCAAATAAATGTAATCGCAATCATTATGATGAGTGTGTTAAATTTTCAAAGCACTGTTTTACGTTTAAACTGGGACTAATATATTGACAATATATTAGTCCCAGGTTTAAACACAAATACCAAAATTGAATGCAAAGAAGTATGACCATTTAGACATGAATTTTGTTCATGTGTTGGGCCATTTTCAAAATATGCTAAATTCGTGTAAGTTGGTCTCTGGTATATGTACTTCCTAGGAATGAAATCAATTTATGCAACATATTAGCAATCATAGTGGCTGTAAATTTGTGTACATGTTACCAATTTCCCCATGAAGGACACACAGAACCAAAACCAAATGGCAGTTAGTTTAGTTTGGCTCTAGAGACGCTTTACAATGAATTTCAACAAAACCCCACAAACATTTTCAAAATCTGATCAAATTACATTCAAAGAGCAAGTTTAATGGTTCTTTCATCTCATAGTATACAAATGCATTTGGATCGATTTTGTTATGATAGTGTTTAATAACCAATGACCTGACAGAACAGTTTTGGAGAAGATTTGATGCAATTTAAAAATGGTATGGCAAAGGAAAATAAATCACGAAAAAGTGGCCATACCTCTTTATTTCTATAGATGGTCATTACCGTAGCTCATGTCCCTCTAGTTCTCAAAACATGGAAAAGGGAAAGATGAACCCCCTCCCTTTCGTCTAGATAGGAATTGAAATTTCGTGTTGAACTTAAACGAAAACTGTCAAAAAAACTTGGAAATCTACACTTTTGGCAGGCTCTATCCAGCGGTGAAAATACTGTTGTAATGATTGTTAGAAGTCGGTTTGTACATAAATTATTTTGATATGCCCTAAGTAGTATTAGTACATGTTTTAGGCCACACGGTGACGCGTTTGCGTGGTTATATGGAGCCGGGAGATGATAAATGTTTTCAAATTTCATTTATAGTTAAAACCTGTGTGCAATTATGGTAATAAATGAAATTTATATTGGAATTCAATTTCTCCTAGGAGAAATTGAGATATTCTGATTTGTACTAGTAGGATTCTGAATCCTACTGAATTTCTAGTATGATCCAGAAATATACTGGATATTTTGTTCAGGAGGATTCTGGATATTACTGACATTCAAATATGAAAAAAAGTTTTGATTTTGTTATAAGAAGTATATATTTCACAACATCTTAATTAATGAATACTCAATACTAAAAAAATAGAATGATAAATGACATAATTCTAATATAACTGTTCATTTGTTGTAACAATTGGTGAAACTCGGTGAGATTTGGTAAAGCAGAGAATTTTCAATTTACGACAAGGATATCGCATAGTATTTCATTTGACAGAATTATAACAAACTGTGACTCTTATTAATGAACTATTTTTTTAACATGACAATGTGTGAAATTTCAGGTAGAGTAACAGGATCTACTGCATTTAAACAAGGGAAATAAAAATTTCTCAAATCCGGCAACAAGATCAGTATTAGAATAATAGTTTTAAAGTATGCCATGCTTAGAAAAAAAATCGTATTCTAATATTTTTTTTTTTGGTAAAATACCTCCATGTGTTCTTCAATATGTACAGTTAAATTATGAAAACTAGTGATCAAAAGTTTAAACTATTCTCAAAGAAGCAAAACATCTATATCTTTTTTACAATTAGACAATTGATGTCATTCCTTTGAAATTAATCTTCTGTCCTTCTGATTATTAGCATGATTAAATGATCACCGGGACATATCACTACTTTTCTACCAGTTTCTGTTGATTTTAGTTAGTAGGATCCAGAATCCTACTAGTATAAATAAGGATATCTCAATTTCTCCTGGGAGAAATTGGAATTCCAATTTGTACTGGATTAAATCCAGCAGTACAAATCAGAATTCTACTTTGTCCCAGTAGAAATTGGAATTCTAATTTGTAGTGGATTAAATCCAGTACAAATCAGAATTCTAATTTGTCCCAGTAGAAATTGGAATTCTAATTTGTAGTGGATTAAATCCAGTACAAATCAGAATTCTAATTTGTCCCAGTAGAAATTAGAATTCAATTTGTACTAGGAGGATTCTGGATCCTACTGGATTCCAATTTGTACTGAAACATACACATTTTACCTGTTTTAGGGACACCTAAATAGATTCATTGATTATTTATCGCATTTAAAACTTGTGCATTTATAATAATAAATGTAAACAAATACTATTTAATCTATTAATGATAATAATAAACAAAAAACAGTGTTCATGATTTCAACATAAACCGTGACAATAAAGGCACAGACCAGTGTATTGATTCATAATATACACATTTAACCTGTTGAGGGAAGTGCATAATGATACTGAAAATAGATCTACTGCTAAAATACGGACAATCTTTTGTGCCATTTAATTTTTTTTTTTTTTTTTTTTTTTTTGTCATTTGGCATTTTTCTCACATTGTGATTCCGGATGTTAGTATTAATACGTGTTTTTATTTGTGAAATGATATTCTTGCCAAGACAAATCATGCACTCTATCGTTATCACGCGGATTATCTCAGCATTGTAATTGGGTCCTACATCTAGTAATAATACTTCGCTAAGAATAGATAAATATGTCATTGAATAGATCAAGTATTATAAACATGTGTCGGTTATGAAAATGTCAATTTTTATCGTTTTGACGGATGCTGTAACAGAGGAGGACAAGTTTACATTTCGGATTACCTGTTGTCACTCTTTTTTGAGTTCACACTGTTGGTGCTTAATATTTTTATGTTGAATTTTTTTGTGTTCGTGTATTTTTTATGTCTGGTATGAAAAGATGTACTTCTATGTTCTATTTAATATGATTGACTAAAGCATATCTGACAGGTATGAAGAAACTGTATTGAATATATTCATATATTCGTTATATTGATGTTTTTCTTTCTTTTTTTTTTAAATTTAATTCATTTGGGGTGTAATTATACACGTATTCAATTAAGATTGGTATAACCATGGTATTATGCAAACCATTTTCGGTATCGGATAAAGATCAATATCAATACTATGTACCTTACCAGTGCAAACATATCAGGTAGATAATTTAAGATGTTGAGTGCAGTCGCTCTGAATGCATTACAAATTACTAATTCGTTACAATGTTGACCTCATATATTGTATTTGAGATTTGATGACAAATGGCTGTAAATAATCAAGGTACATGTATCTGTTTTTGTGCTTTTACCATCAGTCAGAAAACGGAATTGAATATCATCTTTGCACTACAGCCGAAAAGCATTTCCTTGCTATGACAGAAAAATGGGTGGTTTAGATTACAGAAAACCAAGTGGAGATAATTTTATGAGACGTCACCGCCAGATGGCGCTTAATAGCTTAAAGAAATTTTCGTTTTGATCACCCTTCATATTTGCACGTTTTAATCCTAATACACAAGTTAATTTTTTTAAAGGGAACTTTAGTTCATTGGAACATGACTGGTACATTTTTATCTCTCGGTTTGATGAAATCCAGTGTTAAATTGAAAAATTACACGAGTGTTGCGAGAGACAAAATGTCGGCGAGCGACTTGTGTTTACATTTTTTGTGGTCGGAACGAAGTGACACAATTTCTTTCTCCTCATAAATATTCATATCGACTGGTATTTTCGTGTTCGGCGAGTCACGATGGATACTTCTTGAAAATTTAAACCAGTTTCAAAATTTAAATCTATATAAACAACACGCTTTTCTGGCACCATCTCCGAGACAGGAAAATATGTCGCCGATGGCGATTTTTCCCATTTTTTACGCTCCAGTTCTTAAACTTAGAGTGCTTTTATTTTTTTGTTAAGGTATCTTTTTAATAGATCAAGGTAAAACTACATAAATCTTGTTAAAATGACCAAAATATATTTCAATTATAGCCCTGTCTGTTGCCTCAAAGGTCGTGGGGCAACTTGTAGGTCAGGGGTTATTAGTAGGATCACCTTTTTACTGGAACATCATTTTTTGTCAGCGTTACTGAAGTAAACTCATCTATACATGTATAATTTTTAGTGATGCCAAGAGCCTAGTGTCAACCATTTCACATTGTCACAAGACTTGATATTTGTGTGATTTCAACTTTGAGTTTGATTTAATTTTGTTTGAAGAAGAAGTTTGAAGAATAACTTAGTGATGTTTTACTGACTTTAACTGTGCACTTGATTGCTTACTTTGATGTTCGAAAATGAAATTTTTTGGCATTCCATAGCACACTTTTCAAGGTATGCCTATAAACAGAGCACAAACTAAGGTGTCAAACACATAAAATGCATATCTGTTCATCCATGTTGACCCCATGATATACATTAGCTTTCAAATGTTGTAAGGCATCTCATTCTGCTGAAGGTACATTAATTCATATGGTTTAAATAATTTTGTTGGTGTCACTATATATAATGTATGCATGATACTGTATCATTTACTGTGCTGTCACTGCAGGTAAACATCGTAAACTTCAATTTCTCTCTATCAGTATGTAAAAAGATGTATTTAAATTTAAAGATGTGGCAAATGTCAACTTGCCAGATTTCTATGCACTTTTTGCAATATGAGCTTGTTAGTTAAATTTGGATATCATAAGAAGCTGAAATTCCACCACACCCTGGTGCTGATCACTGTGCTTACTGTCAGGAACAGGGTTTTAAATTTTACAATTCAGTAAAATATATTGATTAAAAACTGTTCATATCCTTATGTTAAAATCTTGTTGATCTCTGTCAGTATGAGACATTTATGGTTCAGTCAGACTGCTACTTAGATGCAGTCTATACTGACATGACTGAGGAAAAGTATATAATTTTAGTTATTTTACATGTCTGAGTGAATTTTAAGGAAACAATTGTTTGCCTTAAGAGATAAAGAAAACAAATTTTATTATGATACATATTTCACACAACATACTTCAAGTGATGTTAAATTTGAACCATATTGTGACAGATCCACTGCCCCTATAAAAATAAAATAGCAGAATTAAATTTATATTACTTGATTCAAGGTAGAAAATTACAAGTACCAATTTCTTACTCTGCCCAATCCTATTCGCAGTAGGAAAGCCATGATTTAGTTATCAGTTTTCAGCAATGATAGATACCTACAGATTTTTAAAAGAACTGTATTTTTTTTATTTTGAGTAGGGATTTCACAACATACATTTCTTTTAATTAATTAATGCATTATAAAACCAGTTTTTCTTTATTGGGACCTTGTTTTACATTGTCAGCAAATCACCAGATCCCCAAGAAATTTTGAGGAATTACTACATGTTTCTTTTTAAATACTAGTAATACATGCAATATTTATTTGAAAAAAAAACATGGAAGATTGATGGGTTTTCAATTTTAAGTGGTGGATCAGCAATAAAACCGGTACCTTATGATAAAAATTGGATGATAGAATATAAAATCTGCAGCTTGAAGGTGTTTTGACAAATTGAGCTATCCTTTTTAGCTCACCTGGCCTAAAAGGCCATGTGAGCTTTTGCCATCACTTGGCGTCCGTCGTCTGTCGTCCGTCGTCCGTCCGTCCGTCCGTCCGTCTGTCCACAATTACAAAAAAATCTTCTCCTCTGAAACTGTTCAGCCAATTTTTATGAAACTTTGGTGGGATGTTCCTTGGATGGTCCTCTTCCAAAATTGTGTCCGATGACCCCGCCCTCAAACCAAGATGGCCGCCAGGCTAAAAATAGAAAAAAGGGGGGATGAAATTTTAAAAATCTTCTCCTCTGAAACTACAAAGCCAATCTAAGCCAAACTTTCTTGAAAAGATCCTTGGGTGGTCCGTTTTCAAAATTGTGTCCGATGACCCCGACCTCCGATCAATATGGCAGCAAGGCTAAAAATAGAAAAAAGGGGGGATGAATTTTGAAAATATTCTCCTCTGAAACTATCATTTGGATTGTAACCAAACTTTGCTAAAATGGTGCTGTGGTGGTCTCCTTCCAAAATTGTGTCCGGCATTACCGACCTCTGACCAAGATGTCCGCCACAGCCGATCAAAGTTTAACATAGAACCCTATGGGAATTCCGTTGATTTTTTTTTCTGAAACTACTCACTCAGTTGGAACCAAACTTTGTTGGAATGGTCACCAGGTGGGTC
>MJUU01036542.1:26173-37918 GCA_002080025.1 Modiolus philippinarum | reverse complement strand
AACGTTACCCGTTTCTCTCATAATTTGGACAGTAAGTAAAGTGGCAAAAATAAGTCTGCTGTGAGTTTTAAAGAACTTTTCATCATGAACATAAAATTCAGCTGTTGTAATTGCTTGTGTGCAAGTTTTTGAAGTTGCTCTTGCGTTGACGTCTACAGCGATAGTTGCCAATCGGGATTATCGCCCCTTAATTTTGGGTAAAATCCATCGATTGAAATCATTTTTCCCCATCGTTTCATTTGAAGATTATAAGCTTGATTGTTAGATACTTTTGTGTCTCGTGTGTAGCAGCAAGCACGGTTCGTTTCACAATCCAGTTATCTAGATATAATAAATCTTTTGTGGCGAATTTTTACTTCCTCTTTCTCAACAGCCTTGTATTTTGTCAGAATTTCATTATTTATCCTGATAATTTGGTCACTAACGGATGATCGAAGACTCATTTCGTTTTGGGAAATCACAAAATCATGCGGGGACGCGATAATATAGAGAATAAAACACGCAGTAATGGTTTTTCTTAGGGCAGTTCAGAAAAGTAAAAATACGTCATTTTGGACAAAATATTACGTGACTTTGTAATCTAGATGACGGCCATTATCGGAATTGCTTTTCGGCTGCTGGCTATTAAAATATGGTTTTCATGGTTTTTTGAAGTGTAAATTGAAAATGTTTTTTTTTACTAGTAAATGTTTAAAATAAGAGTTTTGCAGTCCTTTCCGAAATTTCTTGTTCATTTCATATATTTGTAGCTTAATTGCTCATACAGTCTGCAAAAGAGTTGACATGCACTTGTCTGTTTTATAGCGATCAGAAAAGTGTTATCATTTTCATTTTCAACAAACAATTGCTTTGTATATCTGACGTAATGTAGTACCAATGGACATCACAGTCCACACTATCGTCCATATTGTCTATCTGCAGAGATATACATAAACGCTACCGTCATTGTCTACAGCTATACCGAGAACGAAACATCAGACTCATAGTTCAGATTAATAATACATAAACATTTTCCCGCCAGAGTAAATCAGTAGAAAAAAGAAGGGAAACGGGGAATGTGTCAAAGAGACAACGACCCAAAGGGGATTAATAACAACTCAAAGCCACCATAAGATCTTCAATGAACGGTGAGAAAACCCCACACCCAACGGCAGGTCGGAGTCGGCCCCTGAACAAAGAGCAATCAAGTCCAGCGAAATAAACATCATCCTAGACTCCTATAGACATAAAGTAAACTAACTAGAAATAGGACAAGACACACAAAGGCTTAATAAATTCCTGACTTAGGACAGGCGCTAACCTGCTGCGCCGGGGTTAAACTAGTTTTATTGGATCCAAACCTTCCCCCTACAGCCAATGTGATAAATCAAAAAACAATCGTAACAACAGTAAAAGTGTATTATTTCTATACATGATGTTATAACAAAGCGAAACACTGAAATTGTTTTCCTTCTTTGTCCACTCCCATGTCTATTATCATAATAAATAACGGAGAATAATTTATACATATGACAGCAATAACGTTAGTATATACCATAGAGCCGGTAATTTTCGCGATGTTCTAATTTTCGCTATATTCGCGAGGTTTTGGGGAGCGCAAAAATAAAAACGCGCAATTAAAGTCAGTATATCATGTGCTTATTTTTACATTTTGCCTTTCGCGAAAATTGATGACCGCTAAAATCTAAAACCCCTCTTAGGAGAACTAATCGCGAATTTTAGCTACCTCTATACGGTAGATTATATGACCATGGCTTACATGTAACAGAGTTTGTGTTCCGTCTTTATTAATTAATTTGACACAATGTTGATCATAACAAGAATTAAAATTTTAAAACACAACCACTTGTTTTATTTTGTTGCTTCAGCTTTATTGTTTTTAGGACCTGGATGGTGTGGCGGTGACCATTACCTATCCACTCTGAGCTTGTACATCTATCTATTTTACTAACAAAGTACCGAAGGGTAGCACACGATACTACACTGAAGAACAGATAATCAACATGCTTGAATTTCTCATTGACAACATATTTGTTTTGTTTGGAGGCAGATATTTCAGCAGACAGTCGGCATTCCAGTAGGTACGAATTGTCCTCCTCTCTTAGTCGATCTGTTTTAGCACACTTAAGAAACAGAATTTCTGCAAAATTTGATCAAAGCAAATAAAATTAACGAAGCTAGATCCTTGTCCCACAGATATATTAATGATGTCTTGTCGCTTTATAATAGTAATATTGCCGACCATATTCCATTTATTTATCCACAAGAACTTGCAGTAAAGGAGACTAGAGACACTGACCATTCTGTTTCTTTTTTGACGACAGTGGCAACCTCAGCACATGAATTTATGACAAAAGAGACGATTTGAATTTTGATATTGTAAACTTTCCACACCTCAAAAGTAATAATACGTCTTCCCCCAGCGTATGGAGTATTTATTTCTCAAGTAATAAGTTATACGAGGGCATGTTGTCACTATCAAGATTTTTTTTAGTACGACACAGATGTTTAATCAGGGATTCGATAAATGCAGATTAATAGTATTTCTCAAGAAATTCATCTGACGATATACTGATTTGATTGATGAATACAGTTTCAATTTCTATTTTTATTGCAGACGATTTTGTTTAAGTTTTAGCTTCTTCATGTAACACATCGAGGGTTGTCTTTGGGTGACTTGTACCCCGAACGATAAAAACATTTTATTTGTATGATGACGCAAGGCCATGTTTTGACAACATAGTAGCTTTGACATTTTATTGCTACGGTCAACCAAGTGGCAAAAGTTTCACTGAACAGAAGTCAAAGTTACATTCTAAAACGGATCTGTGGTCGTTAAAAAGACACATTGTATACAATTATAACCTTTTTTGTTTGATATGTAAACACTATGTAGTCTTTTTAGGGTAACAAAATGTAGGCGTGACTTCGATTAAGTGAAGGTTTTGCCACTTGGTCGATCTTTGCAATATACAATCTAGGCACACAGAAGCTATAGATTGTCGTCATATAAGCGGGAGGTTGATGCATCAGTAAACCTGGTTTAACCCATCATTTTATTTATAAAACGCTCTTTCCAAGTCGGGAATATGCTTAAAATGTTCTGTATTGTGTTGTATTGTCTCGATATGGTCGCATGTCTTACGGATTTTCCTTACTTGTCTCTCCCACTGATTGCTTCGGACTTTTGTTGTCACTTTTATTGTTTAACTGGTGACAAATAACACAATATCGAAGTTACTGTAAATTAAGTATTTGTATATCATCCGTTCTGTTTTCACATATTTCCTCAATAGCTTAGGGACCGCCCATTTAACATGAAGGGTGGGGGGTATGGTTTTTTCGAAAAAAATATTCTGAAGCTGATTTTATGTGAAAAAAAAATATTTTGGCTGCAAAAATGATGAAAAAAAATATTCTTGAATATTCAAAAAATTGTTAATGCTAGTTAAAAAATAAAATAATTTCTGTCCAGAAAAAAACCATGACCCCCCTCCCTTTTCAAGTTAAATGGTCGGTCCCTTAAGCGTTTTCAGTAGTAAGATGTCCAGTTTCTTCAAACGTATTTGATGTTTTTATGTGCCGGGTGATGATTACTATGGTTGTCACATCTTTACATTTCCTGTGCCTTTTTATGGCACATAATCTACAGCATGGACATTAAACTTTAATTTCACGCTGTTTTCATCACAGATTTTCGGAGTTTCAGGGGTTTTTTTTTCAGGTAAGTCGAGTTATTCGCTGACAGATATAGTAGTGTGCCTGTTCCTTAAATTCAAAACACAGTCCTTAGTTACCTTCTGAACACAAGTTTGCAGCAGATTTATAGACCTAACAGAGATTGTTATTACCACAAACAGGAGTGGAAAGTAACATTACTGAGAGGTTTTTTATTTATTTGTTATTTCAAGATGTTTCAATTCCAAAATATGTCCATAATCAGTCAAAGCGTCATATATTTATATACATTATATACTTTTTCATGGTATTTCGATTTGAAAAGCCGAAGAAAAACAAATCAATAGGAACGAAAATGACAAGAATATGATCTTTCACTATCTTTGTACCGTTTTGATCTCATTGTGTCTGTTGGATTACTTTAGAACTCTTAACTGAATGCGTTTAAATGCACACCTTATGAAACACTTGACTGCTGAGTATTTTATTACAAATGACCGAAACATATATAGAGCGAAATATAATACAGAAATCACTTCCAAAGTGCATGTAGATGAAGTAAGTTAAATCATTAAGAAAATTCAGTTTAATATATCCCTTTGACGAATTATGATTTCTCTTTGTCTATTAATTCTGGAAGTACATGTACATGTAACTGACATCAAAATTTCTCTTACGATAATTTTTTCTCAAATACTAGTAACAAAATACCGGAGTTACTGTCAATTTATTTTCTGCATATGTGCATTTCGACAACTCAAAATGAGTTTTAAAATGACGTCGAATTAACCCTATATCTGTAACCGTATTGGTCGACTTATCCATTCAGTTTTACTCGTGTATTATTCTCACATATTCTTTTATAGCCTCTAGACAGATGCTACTTGTCAATTAACAATGAAGGGATATGGAGTTAATGCAA
Organism: Modiolus philippinarum; assembly: GCA_002080025.1. Lineage (NCBI taxonomy): Eukaryota > Metazoa > Mollusca > Bivalvia > Mytilida > Modiolidae > Modiolus > Modiolus philippinarum. Next base: position 33,318 of record MJUU01036542.1, on the reverse strand, counting down.
ATAAAACAAAGTTTCTACAAATGTATAGTAATACTAAGCAATGGATGACAGATGTCAAGTTTTAATTGTACGTTAAGCTTGTGGTTCTGTATTGTCACGTACATAGAGAATGAAATAACAAAGCAAACATTAAGTGTTCAGAGTAGACATAATAAAGCAAACCAGTACGCTATACAAACAGTATTCTAAACTGCTTTTCAAATATTTAAGTGATACTTCAAGCAACCCAACATTTTTCGTAACATTGGAAAGATTTCAGTCGCTTGTATGGCACAGATTCAGATTAATTAATCATGTCTATGTTTTGCATTTCTTGAAGTGAGATTGGAAAACAATTACGACGAGACTTATGGTGCTTAAATTTTGTCATGATACATTACAAAAGTGAAACAAACACCCATCAAGCTGTCAAATGTAATTAAACGGAAGGAAATTGGACAAAGATTGGATTCGAATGTCGAACGCAAAATTCCGATGATTGAATTTTCTGTGTCCGTGACATCCTTGTTGAGGAAAGGTTTCATTTATGTTTTAACAAGTTTCTGAATTGTCAGCATTGATTAGTAACGTTAATTATAACATTGTCGACTCCTTACATAGCATCTTGTCTGCCTGTGAAAATGTCGTTTAATTGTGTTTGTCAAATAATAGTCCACGAAATGAAAAATGAAAATTTAGTATCTTTTTTCTCTCTCTCTTTCTAAGGTAATTCTTAATGTTCTTTGTCAAATGACCCTTCTTAAAATAATACCAAGTCTATTTGGAGAAATTTAAGCGAAAGTCCGTGAAAAAAGAAAGAAATAGAACAAGAGCTCAAATAGCAAGATACCAACTCAAAACGTCAGGTTGATATCAACTTAAACCTAGTCATTACGTCACAACCAAAACTGTACGTCAAATAATGTGTTCTTTGAACGTGACGTCATTGGGCATGGCGTCACGTCTTCCGCACTTGGAGTATTGAGCTATAATTCCGTCTTTTCATAAGCCGGGATCAACTCTGGTTTAGGTTTTTGTAGGACGGAGACCTTGATTTTGAAGTAATTCCCCTTTGCTTCTTACAACATAGCTAGTATGGAATAAATACTCCTAACTTGTAAGTCAAATCAAAGAAATCCTAGTAAAATTTGCTAAAGGCTCAAAATAACCTCGTGTTTTATTTTTTATTTTGTTTTTTGAGTTCTTTTTTAACCCAATCAAAATTTCTTTCTTTACTTTTTGGTCAGGTATTCTTCATATGCCAAGAAATATTGAAAATATCGATTCCCTCTGTTATGCCTTTGTTGTGAACCCTCCGTGAAGGAAGAAAACTCCTACAAAAATATTTAAATTACTGCGATGGTCCCGGGTTACGAAAATGGGGAATAGTCTATATGTGACGTCTTCTTTGTTTCGTGATACTCATATGTTTCTTTTTTTAGACCTCTCGGATTTTGATCTTTCTAACAGATCTTTCGAAAACATGTTTGCCTCGCTGACCATGTGACGGAGGCTGTATACATACCTTTCCGGAGCACCTGATGTCGCTCTGTTTTTTGAGAGTTCACACTGTTAGTGCTTTAGTTTTTGTGTTGTATTTATAGTGTTTGTATGTTTTGTGGGCATTTGGTGTCTTTTGTCTTCCGTCTTCTGGTGTTCTTGGCTTTGCCTTGTCTCTGGACTTTGATTATGTAATCTTGTGCTTTGTTCCTTCGGTATTCTACTGCAGTTGTTTTGATCATGTTTCATTTGTAAACTGATTATACATCTATAATGAAATTTTAAATTGTGGATATAATGTTAAAAAATATTTGATAAATTGGAAAAAAAATGAAAGGATATGGAGTGAATGTACATGTGACAAAAACTCACATAAATTGATAAATTGAATATTTTTCTGGAAATGTAATATATAAATATTTTTCCGGAAACGTAATATCGCTCTGGGCTAGATTCGAATATAAAAACCCAGCCCGTGTTTAAATATAGTCAATAACATTTTTTCCGTATTGTATACGTATATTTCTCACACAATAGTTAAATTTTCACATTTTAAAGTTCGAGGTTTACCGAGAACTTTAAAATGTGGAAATTTAACTATCGAGTTGTTAGAAATTATCGTAATACACCGGAAAACAATGTCTAATTCCTACTCAATTTATATGAAGTAAAGCGATCTCCGTAGCCTCCAGACTCAAATATGCCGCCATTTTGTTGCTATCATCGTTGCTATGTGTATCATTGCGCGATGTTGAGTATAATATTTTGATAAAACTGTCATCAATAAATTGAGTTATCTTAGTCAATGATGCAGGTGTTAATCTTATCAGCATTCGGTTGCATTATTTCTAGAATCTGACACGAGAAATTTACACACATGTTGGTTATTATTTCGATAACTAATCTTTCAGGAGGTGTTTACAATTGCTAGAAATTAGAGAAATGATAATAACCATGTCATTTAACCTGCCATGAATTAAATTTTAATAAATGATATAAATAAATATTGAAATTCTGGAAAAAAAACTTGAACTGTAATTTATTGTAGTTTTGCAGATGACCATTATGACAATTTATGTCTTCAATGCATCGAAAATCAAAACATATGGAAGACTGGTAATAAAAAAGACGTTTTAAACGACCCAAAGGAGTTAATAAAAATAATAATGGTGCATTACATGATACCCCGCCACGTTTCACAAAATTTTTAAGTTTAAAGGGGCATAACTCTAGGACTTTGCATACTGCTAAATCTAAAATTATACTTGGCCTCTGTTTTGTGGTAAACAATTTACATACCAAGTTTGAAGACAGTATGTTATTTCATTCACAAGTAATGAGAGCAAAACCATAAAATTTGCTAAATTTCAAAGTTTCAAGAGTCATAACTCAAGAACTCCTTGGACCTCTGAACCCAAAATCGAACTTGACCTGAGTTTTGTAATAAACAACTTACATACTAAGTTTGAAGACCTTGTGTTATTTCGTAGTTATCAGTTTGAAACCCTAAAATTCGCAAAATTTCAAAGTTTCAAGGGGCATAACTCCAGAACCCCTTGGACCTCTGAACCCAAAATCAATCTTGACCTGAGTTTTGTGGTAAATAATTTGCATACCAAGTTTGAAGACCTTGCGTTATTTCGTTCACAAGTCGGAAACCTTCGGGGGACGGATAGACGGACGGACGGACAGACAGACGGACGGACGGACACATGACTGAGGGTATCACATAATACCTCGCCACTTCGTGTGGCGGGGTATAATAACTCAAAATCACCTGAAGACAGAGCTTTGCTTTTGAGTTCTTTTTTTTTTATCTTCTCACATCGCTGTTTATGTAAGCCAAACTAGTATCATGTTAAATAAGTTCCAAATGGAACAAATGTTATTGATATCTCCATGAGATTTATTCCGTCTGGAAATTATTTCACCAGGTGAGCTATAAAATATCACGGTGGATACTATATACCGTTACATTTACAGTTGTTGATTTGGACTGCAGTGTCAACTACATGATGATTCAGATGATGAACCCTCTATTTCATATTGTGTGTTGTCAAGTAAAACATTGTCAGACTTGGCTTCCTGCAGCAAGACTACCTTTGCTGCATTAAATCTTTATGGCTTACCATTTATTTCTTCAGATAATTTCTACTATATTGCATTGAAGAATTTGTGAAACATTTATCTAAAATGGCTGACATAACAATATTGCGTAGACCTGTATCCAAAAGCCCATAGATCTTTAATGCTCAAGTTGCAAAATACCTAAAAATAGTTCACAAATTTTTATTAATTCTTGGTGTAGTTCATAGTAATGTTTTTTTTCCGGGATATAGAAAATCTGTAGTTATTATCAATCTTCAAATTGAAGGTTACAAATGTGCCTAGCTCTGTCCTTATCTGATTATGGATTTCATTTTTTATTCTATTGGTGATCAATAGCAAAACATAAAAACACTGAAACAATAGATGAGCAATTTAGTGGCAAGAGTAATTGTAAAAAGTAAAAAAAAATAAAAAAATAAAAATAAAATAAAATAAATAGAAAATAAAACAAGACAAAAAGAGATTAAAGAAGTAGTACTGTAAAGAGATCTCACAAAAATTAAGCACAAGGAATGTGAAGCTTCAGAAAAAGGGTTTTCTTCAGCCGTAGGGTTGGCATGATCTGCCTCCTACATGGCATCCGTCACCCGTCACATCGACAATAAAGCGTCTGTTTTAGAGTCAAATTTCATATGTATCAGACGGATATTAATCTTTTACTACTAAACAATGTCTAGATAGGACCATTGTAACTTAAGAAAATTATACTGTTTTTCAGGATTCCATTGGAAAAGATCCATGATTCCAGAAGGCCCCAGATTATGTTGGAATAAAAAAAACTAAACATGAATGTAAAAGAGAGCTGAATAATGTTATCAGTAAAGACAAAATGAAAGAAGTAAGAGAAATATTTATAGAAGATAGAGACGTAGCATTCACGAAGTAAAAGAAGTTTTATACCTATTTGTAGAGTAGAATTCGCTATAAATAGCGAATTCTATGGGACTGTCGATCTTCATCGTTCGTTAGAAGAGAAACCATGCAGATTTACCAACTACCGAAGACTTGTATTCTAAATGTTTTGTGTAAATAATTTCAGGTAAAGTTTGGAAGTATCATTGAAATATATGATGGTATGTACAAAACAGAAGACAGGTAAACGATTTGCTTGTTCAACGATTATTCTTTTTATATGAGGTAAATTAAGACAAATCAGAACGTGTTTGAGTTCAGGATTCTCTTCGATATAAGCTTGATTTCGTTATAAAACTCGTTGGTTTAATAGCGTTGGGGCCGGGAATTTTCTTTACTTCGTTTTCAGCCTGATTTTGTAATTAACCTGAAACAAACACTACCGTATATTTGTATATGTACGTTCGCCTCTACTATATTCTTACGAGACTGAATTTCTTCAGGAACACACAAAAAATCATAAAATAAAAGATGATAGATCCTTCAGTCTCATTGATAATGTTTTTCCATCAATAACGTATTTTTTTTTGCTAAAGTGGATCCCATTGATGTATCCACCAGAGATATAGGAAACGACAGAAATCACTAGATATTCATCTTGTTTGGACATACATCTCGAAATTAACGAAAATTGTTACTTCAGTATTAAAATTTACGACAAAATGGACGATTTTAATTTCAAAATACAAAAAATACCCGAGTTGCATAAAAAAACAGTAAATTTCGTTATACTGTACACGTGTTTCAAGGAGTAACCTCTCAACACCAGCATTAAGATCAAATTATATGGAAAGCCATAATCAAAAATTAGTCAAAAAAGATTCATTTCCAAAAGTTATCGAAATAGGTAGCCATATCCAGTACCCAATGACATCTACGAGTGCCATACACGGAAAGAAACCTCTATATTCTCAAGCAGTCAAAGTTGATAAACATCTGAATAAATATTTTTATTCCTGATTGTGATATTCAAAATGAGTTAACTTTAATCTAGATAAATCGGAAACAATTAAAATGAGCGCTGAATTTCGTAAATCAACCTGCGTTAGCACGTATAGCACGTAACCTGGCATGTTTTAAGGCGGACATTTAGACAACACGCAAAGTATATGAATTAAATGTTAAAAATCTAAATATGACCCTGTTTTATTTATTTGTTGCCACTTATTCTATTACTTAATCTTTATTTTATTTCTTATTTAGAAATAATTAATGAAGAAAAACCACCCCTTTTTCCAAATAGCTACACAAGGATGGACAGGTTGATATGCAACAAAAATCGACAGATATTCGCTATGTATGTACACTGATGATGATGGTAATCACACCATATCTCGCTTAGTAAGGAAATAAGAAAGACAATGTTTTATTTAGAGAAAGCAACTAAACTTGAACTTGTCTAATTTTCATGAAGGACCTTACAAATATACAAGTAAAAAGATATTGCAAATATTAAATACAATAATACAAAAACATACGTATTATTATAAAATGTGCACTTTATTTCAAATAACGTGTTATTCATATTACTAACTGTTTAGCGATGTTGCTGTTTTCTTCCGTAAATGGTTTTTACCATGGATGACAGCACAGGGAAGACACGAAACTGTCTTACATGGGTAAACGTTGATTTTTGCGACGTAACATTTGTTGCCATTATGAACTGTATGAATGATTGGACGTTACAGTATAAAATTCTTAAAGGAATGATCGTTGTAATTTACGGAAGAAAAAGTTTCTTACATTCGAACAAAATAAATCATTGGGATATCTTAAACTAATGTGATAAATTCTATGGATTTTTTACCCTCCTTTTACTCGTAAAACACGGAATTTCTCACTCATTGGAGTTATCCCTTACCTTTAATATTGTCTCGTATAAGAACCTATTAGTTTTCTAACGGGACCTTCATTGCCAACATCAGTCATCAAATGATCGTCATTGTTATATGTGTAGAAAGTCTATAAATTAGTTTCATCAAAGGAGTATGTCCTCCTGCAAAAACACTGCATGTCCTTAAGGAGGTTCGCTCCTCATGTTTTGGGATTTCTGTCAGATTTTTGGAATTCTCGGGTTTTATCCATTTAAAAGCATTATAATGTTTTGCCCATTGACCCCCTTATATTTTTTCCATAATTTCATTTTATACATTTATGTGAGCATTCTGTAAAAATTTCATTGAATTCTATTTATTCTGTCACATTCATTCATGGTCAAACCTTGCTTATGTTAATCCTAAGAAAAATCAGAGGAGTTCAGTTTATTTTCAAATGGAGTAGCGAACCCCCCCTTTAATCCGTTATTGAGGTACAATTGGGTTATATGTTCTTTATATCACATCTTTCCTTTGATTGCACTGAAGTGAATATTAATTGTAGAAAGATCCAACCACAGAACCAAACTTGACTTTTTTTAAAGTATTTTGGTAAAGCTCAAATCCGTCCAACATCTAGAAAATTTGTTCATTGCAAACACGATTTTGTTGAAATCTTTTTTTAAATGAAAGGACATACAAAAAATGCACTTAATTTGGTTTTTCTTTTGTTTATTTTCTTTTGAGGGGGTGCTTTTTTGTCCTTTGGATTTCGACTCTAGACAATTCTATTTATTAATTTTGGCACAACCTGAAGCAGATTTGTAAACC
>MJUU01036542.1:14177-26116 GCA_002080025.1 Modiolus philippinarum | reverse complement strand
ATATATATATATATATATATGCAATACAATCAGATTTTAACTGGTCTATGAAGACAGGTCCATACTTTGCATTGCTAATTAATATTTAATTGAAATCATGGCTGAAAAGCCTTTTCATGGTTTTGAATGACGGCTCATTTTATTTTGCAAGCGATATCCTTGAATGATAGAGCATCTTAAACACCTTTTCTAAACAACCTTATAAAATGTAGCTATCTAGATTAAGAATATTAACACTTATTGCATATACAAAAAAGAACAAAGTTTACTATGACACGAATATTTTACTACCAATATATGGACCCCCCCAAAAAAAATCATACCATATCTGCTTCTTATATGTTTGCATAACCTCTGATGTTGTAAACACTCCCCGAAAAAGAAACACAAAACAACAACAAAAAATAAATAAATAATAAATAAAAATAAAATATATATAAAAAACCAGACAAAAGAACGGAACAAAAACAAAACAAAAAACAATGAGAAAAACGTGAAATAGAATGAAATAAAACAATTTAAACAAACACAAATATTTGTCAACGTCAAATGTAAAAACGACCTTAACTTCCTTACTTATTTGTTAGAATGCTCAACTTTTCAATTTTACGTACTACTAACATTACTAATCACACGTGCCTTTCTCAATACTAATCAAACACACCCTTACATTAAACTGGTAATATATCCCAAACATTACGTACGATTTGCCTTGAATATATATTGTATATCAGTAAATTTGAACGTTTTGAAACTAAGAAATCGTTAATAAACTGAATGATTTGATAATAGACTGATTGATGGACTGACTACGAAATATTTACGGATTGCATACTCTAATTTTGTACAATGTAAATGCTTTGAGACAAAATTACTATATAACTTGCTAAATAGGGCTAAAAGTTTAACTTAAAAAATCAACTGAATATTGCAACTGTTTATTTTGTGTTAAATTCGAGAAAATTGCTGATTTGTTATTGTTTTTATGGGTATTTTTTCATCTTCAATTAGAATCCAAAATGACTGGGAAATCGAATTGGGTATTTGGGTCATTTATAAACCTTTTAAATAAGCGACTTTTCCTTAATTCGCTGCTCTGCTAATTCTATAATTGATTCGATTTGATTAAGCCGGAGTGCGTGGATGAATAGAAAAAAGACCAGAGCTAAGAATTCTTATCAATTAGTACTCATCATAAAGGTCAGACGATAGGCGTACAGGAAGTACACCGAAGGCCCAAAACCTATGCCATAAGTGGTACAATTTACAAGACCAATCAATATTTAGTTTACGTATTCTTTAATAATACAAGATAAAGCACAAAATATTTGCATTTCAACAATAAATTCCGAGGGTAAATATTATGGAAAATCAAAACATACATGTATCTCAAGAGTAAGAACAGATACCGACACTGTGCAAGTGATGAGTTCTAGGATATGATTTAGGCCAGTTAAGTGGGTATCAACCACAAAAACATGAAAAAGTCCTTTTATTTTATTTTCCTGCTTTATTTACCAGGAGTATATGAGATCTACCTTAAAACATATTAAAATCTTCAAATATTTTACCGTTTGATTTTTGAATAACAATAGTTCAACTCTGGCATATTATAAAAATTTTAATTTTGAAATCACGACAAACTTGCAAAAATAGGGCAAGGGATAAAAGCACCCCATCTTTTCAGTATTTTATCTTGGAAAATCGAAAATGAATAGGTGAAACTGAACGCCTGGAATGTTTTCTTGATATTTATACAATACATTTTGGAAATTTTATGGATAAGGTGTTGGTATCATACCACCATTGATTTATCCCTCTTTGTCTTTGTTAAATTGGTCATTTTCTGAGAACCATAGAACATTCACTGTGGTTCAAATAAAGCGGAACGTCTTACCTAATTGAAAAGATATATAATGAGCTTCCACAAAAAAATTGATGACATCTTTCATTTAATATTAGAAAACGCACTCCAACAGAAGTATACAACTAGCAAAAAAAACTTTCACTTTCAACCCGTGAAGTAGTCATGTCACCAAAACAAATTTATTGTACAACATAAACGAAATTTACTTTTTTATGCACATTCAGTATTTTTTGTATTTTGAACCATTGGGCCGATTCTACTGCTGCTGGACCTGAGGTTTCCCGAGGCTATTCACCAGCCTAGTAGTCCGACTTGTCTGACATGATAATTTTACCTTGCGTTTTATAGAAATTTACTGTTTTATCAAAATTCTAACAGCTTAAAAATACTGAGGTTTCATTCCGTGTATTGCCCTCGGTAGATGTTCTTGGTACTGAATTTGGCCTCCTGTTTCGATATTTTTGGTAATGAGTACTTCTTTTTGGACTACTTTTAGATTATGGCTTTCCATATTATTTGATTCTAATGCTGCTGATGAGAGGCTACTCATTGAAACACGTGTACAGCATAACGAATTTACTGCTTTATGCAACTTCAGTGATTTTTGTTTTTATTACAACTAATTGGAATAAAATAAAGATTTTTGGGTAACTAAGATATTCAGCTTTCAAACAGTATGCAGTTAAATAACATTAAAATGCAGAACTATTTCATTCATACCATAGAATTATCCATACTCTATGCATTATGGTACTCTATTAATCCGGCGGAAAATTTTCCTTTTGGTGGCATGTTAACCAAACAAAACTTTTGATCATTTAGACGCTTTGGTTTCTTTATTATATCATACACAAGTAAACGTTTTCCTGACTTTCATGGTTTTTTTCCCTTAGGTGCTAGTACCCTCCTTAAATTATTTTGTTTGAAAATATAAATGTATTTAAATTACAAAACACCGAAGTTACTGTGAATTCAGCTTTTGCATATGCGCATTTCGACAACTTACGGTATGTTTCTTCAGTGCAGATAAAATCAAATCATTTGGAATCCAATAAACCGAAATATGTGTAAACCCTGATAGAGAACAGATTACAAATAGGATCTAAAAATGAAAGCAAAAATCAGCTAAGGACAGAGCTATGCAAAAGGGAGATACTCCTTTATAGATTTAAACAAAAAAATTCTAAAATTTTGATATTGCACGTTTTCAAATAAAATCGGTTTTCGGGCGAGCACTTACGTACTGGCTACTGGGTTGTGGTGACTAACAGTTCATCTGCAGTTTATGTATAATGTGTTTATGTATAATATTAGCCTAAGTAGCACAACTTCATACAAATATCCAAAAATATTTGCAAATTAGAATGCCAAGTACTCAGTTACGAGGAGGTAAAACACCGTAAGAACAAAGCACAAAATTACGTAAATCAAGTTCTAGATACAAGGCAAAAACGAGAACACCAGAAGACAGAAGTCTTTAATACACTGAATTCAGTCATGGATTTTCTTATAACGAGTTTGTTGAGTCTTAAACTACATATATTGTAAGTTACATTGGAACATATTGTATTATATTCCTGTTGGGCCAAAAAATGGCGTTATTGCAGTCCATCCTTCAAAAACATGCATCTGAAAAAAAATACATCTGTAAAGGAAGAAGAATTGAGTTATAACATATAACAAATTATAATGCATATGTCTCCAAATAGAATGGAAGAGTTCGACAAGTTTTAACTTCAATGTATTAAAAGAATAATATGACACTGGAATTTAATCTCATCCTAGAGCAAAACACATTATATACTCTTTCATAACATTTAAAAGAAACAACATTCATTTCATCAAACGTTTCTCCGTCTAGAACTAATCCTCAGTAAAAAATCTTATTTTTCATTAGATGTCGAGATGATGGGTATTGGTAGATGAAAAGTAGCGACAAGGGAACTAGTACATTATATTAAGAGGAATAGAGAAAATGTGTTTGTTCAGACAGATTGTTTAGCTTTCTGCTGTTTTTCAGCGATGATTTCCCAACGGATCTAAAATCTTATTTAATTTTGTCAGGTTAATAATCGTAAAGTAAACAATTTAATCTTTTAAAGAGTTTGTGTCTTCTTTTAGTGTCATTCGGATTTAATCACATTAATTAAAGTATACGGATATGACAATAATACACTAGGTCGGGGAATTTTTAAATATGTGAAAACTGACTGATAGAAATACAAGTGGTCGATATTTGTTTACTTTAAAAGATAATGTGAAGCTGTGATTCTACATATCAATAAAACGTTTAGGAAAAGTTTGAACGATGCCCCTGCTGGTGTACTGTTAGTCCCCGGGGTATTTACCTAACCAGAAGCCAGTACTTTGGTGCTGGCTCGAAAACCGATTTTATTTTGAAAATTGCGATATCTTATTTAAGAAAGTTTTGTTTAAAAAAGGAGTATCTCCCTCTTGCATAGCTCTGTCCTTAGCTGATTTTGGCTTTTCTATTTCGAATCTATTGGTATTTTTTGCTCTTTCAGCCTTCACACATTTCGGTTTATATATTTCCAAATGTTTTGATTTGATCTGCACTGTCGAAATGGCCATATGCAGAAATTAAATTTACAGGAGCTTCGGTGTTTTGTCATCTATACAGTCATTTCATTTGGAAAGAAGAAACAATATTCATACCGATATATTTTACATGTATTCCAAAAGAAATAAAGCAAAAGGAGTTTGAATTTTGAATCCTCCGTTTCTTTAACCTACTCACATGCAGAATTTTAGGTTCTTTAAAGAGAAGCCATTTTTTGGCCCTTAAAGTACCTCGTCCTTTCGATATCTCTCTCACAGATACAATCGTTGAAAACATAAAATTTTCTAAATTTTATACTACTCTTCCTCGTTCTAAATTAAAAAGTCGTTTGATTGGTCTTATAAAGAATTCATTTAATTGCAAAACAGGACAAAGCATTTAAATCATAGCCTAACCATGTACATCTACCTCCTTTTCTAACAAAGTACCAAAAAGGTAACACACTCTACTACAATAATGAACAAGTAATCAGGATACTGGACATTGACAACATATTTGGTCAGTTTGGAGGCAAGGTATTTCAACAGTAAATCGGCATTTGAATGGGTAAGAATTGTGCTCCTCTCTTAGCCGACCTGATTTTTTTTATGCGTACGTAACAGAATATCTTCGAAATCTTGTCAAAGATAATAAATTTAACGTTACGGTAGATCATTTAATTTCTTCTACAGATGTCTTGTTGATGTCACCTATTAATAGTAAATTTGACTATATACCATTCTTATATTTCCCAGAATTTGAATAAAGGAGACTAAAGACACTGACCATTCTGTTTTGTTTTTAGTTTTAAAACTCGAATTCCACGACAATTGTCATGCCTGTTTTTCTCTCGTTATTTCTCAGAAGTCTCGTTCGTAATCATTTGAAACAAAGCTTCGTTTATCTGGATTTTGATAATGCCTTTCAATAAGTTTATTGGAAGGTTTCCAAATTTGATTGATTGATATTCAGTTTCAATTTCTGTTTTTATTGAAGACGGTTTTATTTAAATTTTATTCATGGTATTGCAGTTCTGAGTTCACTTATGCTTTATCATGGATTTATAGTCTATGCAAATACGCTTATGGAGACAAAAATTGCTAGAACAATTGTTCAATTTTATACTGATCATAATGTAAATCATAGTTCAGTTATGGGATAAGCTAATGCATCTTATCTTACAGAAAATGAACTTGACCTGACAATGTATGTAAATTTTTTGTCGAGACAAGAATTTGTATTTTGTAGGTTTTCATTGATAGGCCTCACACACAAAAATTTGGGTCTGTAAAAATTGAGCCATTTTTGGTACTTATAGTACGTCGTCCTTTCAAGCTTTGAGTTTTTAAGTATCCACATAGGACTGATGCTACTGTGTGAGTAAACAGTAATACAATATTTTGCGAGTCTTCGTTCGCAGCAGACAAATATTTGTTAATGTATTAAAGGACAACAGAACAGTTAGAAGAACCGGCAATGCACTGCTGTTTCTATCCACATTTATGAAGTATGTGTGTTTGTCGTGGGTGGGTAGAAATATTTAAAGACACCCAAAACGATTTATGATTAGCCATGATTTCAACAAAAGAATCATTTTTATAAAAAAAAAAATTATTATGGGTTACATCTAACGTAAACAGAATTAAGTTACAATTAAGAGATCTTTGTAAAAAATACGTGTTAGTGCTTGTCGACAAAGCTTCAAACAAAGTTACATATATTTGATAGAAATACTATATCGATGTCCAACAAAACGTATCGGCCAAGTCGCACACTTTAATACGCCCTAATTGTGAACAAAAGAAATGTTTACAAAACAGAATTACAGAGGCCCAAAGTTCCACCTAAAGATATAACATTACCAACTATGAACTGGATCCCTAAGCTCCACAAAAATCCCCTCAAGCATCGTTTTTATTTCGGTATCGAGTAACTGTTCAATTTCTAATTTATCCATCCATTTAACCAGTGCATATACATGTATAAAGGGGTAACTTATTAAATACTGTGCAAAAACTTATGAAAACTCTGGTTTAAATTCCATTTTAGAGTAACAATTGAATTGAAATTTTAGATAAATTAAAATCAATAAAGAACCAGTTTCATCTATTGACAGCTATGATTTTTCTACACTTTATACAGCACTTCCTCGTAATTTAACTAGAAAACACGAGGGGACTTTATAAACATAAGTGGATGATATAAATTGGATAATGGATTTTATGAAATAAAACCGATACGCTAGGCTATGGAATAGCTTTGGATAGAAAATTGCGTGTTTGATTGACAAGGGTGTGGTGGCTCATGATGTATTTGTATACTCAACTCAATACTTGAAGTAAGCCTTTCTCGGTACTTTTTGTAATTTCTTTTATTGTTCTATTGGTCTGCACATGTGATAAAACAGTCACTGATTCGATCAAACCTCTAATTTTTTTGCCAACAGCAACTCAAAGTGATTTCGTGCTTTTTGGGGGGGTTTGTTTTGTTTTTTGTTTTGCATTCTCCTAGGGTAGCTCTTTATTCTTCCGCAAAAAAACGCAATTCTATCTCTTTCCACCTTTCGTTCTCCATTGCCTAAGTACCCGGTCCTAAGTATCTCCACAAACTACAATCACGCTTTGTTTAACACAATTGAAAAGTCTTTTATAGTATTTGTATATTATTGATTATTGCACAATACCTCATCTTTATTTTTAACCTCTGGTTTTAAATTTATACATTACTGTTCTTTTTATCATATCTATATTTTAAATCTGGCTAAGCGATATTGCAATACCAATCCCATCATCCTCTGCAAACCTCTTCCCTGTACCACCTATAGTAAATGTTTATAATACTTTTCAACTTCCACAAGGAAATAGAAAAAAATAAACCCCGCCCCGTTTTATCAGGACGAAACTAGACGCCATTTTGATTTTCGAGAATCTGAAATTCCTATTGGTCAATAGTCTTCTCCGCATGCGTTCTCCTCACTACGCAAGCGCACTCCTCACTTTCCCCCAAGAACTATCTATATAGCTAGGCTATTCCATAGTCTAGCTAATAAAATCCAAATTGGGACAGTTTATTAAATAGACTTTGATTTTTTTTGTCTGCAGTTCATTTGTTGTAACAAAAAACAAGGATTCTTCTCTAATATCACTAACAACAATCATTGTTCCTGAACATTTCGATGATACAATTAAGGCACTTAATCTTTGTGCTTCCTTCATTGCAGATTTTTTTGTTCTGTTACGTTAAAAAACTACAAAAGGGAACCGTACAAATCGGTGATAAACTTACTTCAATTTTTAATGATTATATAGGTTTAAACACTGGTTTTGGGGAAATTATCCGACAGCTCACTCACAAACTGAATAAAGTCATATATAGGGATTTTGTCTCATGTACATTTACTCCATATCCCTTTATTTTTTTTATTTAAAGTTTTTGAGTGACCTGCCGGAGTTAATATATACATAATTTTATAATTCTTATAATTCCAAATGAGTTCAAAAAATATGTGTGATCGGCGTAAACGACGTATTTATTTGCTGCACTATATTTTACGCGGAGTGGATTAAACAGATTTTTTCGTTAGTAAAAATAATTTATGTTGGGCGAATGATTGAAAACAATGTACTGTTTGTTTATGTTTCATAAACTATTATTAGATTTTTCAGTCAGCATCCAATGAGATGCTAGGACATCATCACGTGGGACATTCTTGTCCAGTTTTCTGAAGTGTAGGGTCACGGATAATCGTGTCTGAAAGATTTGTACGGAATTGGTATTAACTGGAGTTTTTGAATCAGAAATAGTGCATCATAGGATTCATAAAGTACATTGTGAAATAGTGATAAACTTTTCTGTGGTCCAGATATTCAATCTTGTGAGTATTAAATGGATTTTATATATTATGTAACTGGAGTTTTGTCGACCACTACACTACGTAGATTGACCTAGATAATCATTACGTCATAACCAGCTGTGTAAAATGAACCAAAACAAAGTTGTACTTCTAGGTCACAGTTTTATTAGGCGACTGAGAGATTTCATGGATAATTCTTATGAACTCGATAATTTGAGAATAGCTAGATCAAAAATCAGTGTTAGTTGTAACGCAAAAGGTGGATTGACTTTGAAAAAATTAATTCACGACAGATTTGATCTTTATGACTTTACCCTGAATACCCCGGACATTGTTTACCTACAAATAGGGGGTAATGACCATTCAGCCGCTGATGTTACAGCAAAACAAATGGCTTCGGACATCTATTCTTTTGCCTCGTATTTGCATTTTGGAATGAAGGTAAAAATAGTTATCATTGGTCAACTGTTAAAGCGTGACCCTACACGTAACATTGCTGACTATAATGAAAAAGTTGTCGATACAAACAAATATGTATGTGAAATGGTCACTGCCGAAAATATCCCAAACATCATTTTTTGGCATCATGAAGGTGTTTGGAAGGATTTGTCTTACCTAGATAGAAGAGATGGGGTTCATTTAAATCAAAAAGCAATGCGGAAATACTTCAGGAGTGTTAGGAGTGCAGTCATGAATGGCAGATCCTCACTTGGACTGTTAAACCATGCCCCCAGCAAAGAGAAGGAGGATTGATGGTACTAGGTCAACAAGTAGACCAAAACGGAACACAAAATCAACCTATCAGAGGCCTTCAGAAACAGATGTTATGTACAGTCATGACAGTAGTAACAAAGACAGTGGAAATGACAATTTAGATGAACCTGCTAACATTTTGACAAACAGTGACAGTTCATATACTCCTGTATCCACAAGCACGTCTTGTATTCAGATAGATTACACCAAACTAGCTACTGAGATATTAAGGCTACAAACTCTAAATTCAACCAGTGTGTCTAGTTCATCTAACAACACAATATTACAGGCAAATGATAATTCAGTTCAGCATAATAATGACAATTTCCACATGAGCACTAGTTTACCAAGTCAGAATTTAGGAACAGCACACTCAACTCATGATCAGTCAATACAAAGGAGATTTCCCGCTAATAGTAATGTGAGCCGTCCGCAAATTATGAATACTACCAGTAACAATGTGCAATATTCCAACCATAATTCCACAGTAACAACTGACAATGTATATGTAACTCCACAGTTTCCGAACACAAATGCAGGGATAAATAGTTCAACAATTAATCCACAAATGGACAGAAGTAACAATGTTATGAATACATCTAGTGTCAGTAATAATGTTCATAATTTAATTGACCAAATTTTACATACAGAGCCAGCATCTTCAAATTTTGAAGGTAACATACATAATCATGTTGTTGATTTTACAGGGGGTATCACTTTAGGTGCTCATATTTCTCAGAAAGTTAAGGAAAAAATTTGGTCCAATGAGTATATTGACTTAGCTACCCTACTTCCAAATAGAGGATCTGAAGACCCCTGGTCTGTCTCATTGGCTCCTGGTTCCATTACAGTTCAAAACAGAACAAATTACAATAAAAACCAACTTTCGTATTATGAATGGACAGAAGCTTTTCATATATACATGGCCATTTATATACAGAAATACCCAGAGGAAACCCCAAATATGCTCAAGTATATGACAATTGTAAAAGATGCTTTTGAAATTAGAGGAGCCCAGGCATTTAGGGCCTATGATCAGTCCTTCAGAATATTAAAACGTTCAAACAACCTCTCCTGGCAAAAGCCCATAGATGAATTATTTACCAAATCAGTCTTGCCAAGGAAACAGGTATTTCCAAAAGCAACTCCTCGCTCCCCAAAATATGGTTCATTTAGTAAACAAGGACAGCCCTTTCTTGACAACAGAGACAGGGACGGAACCTGTCACTTGTACAACAATTATGACAATTGCACAAGAAGAATCTGTTATTTCAAACATGTGTGTAAACTTTGTAGAGGACCACATCCCAAAATCAGGTGCACCTCAAGAAATATTGCACAACCACAGTCAGTTGGAAACGGAAAGACCCCAGTCCAAACCCAACAGCCTCCAAAGCACGGTAAAAAGTGATGTTTTACAGCAAGAGTTAGTAGGTTACAACAAAAGCTTGTCTGAAGAATTAATATCTGGATTTAAATTTGGTTTTAAGTTGGGGGTTATTGGTTCAATTTCTCCTAGGGTCGTTAGAAATCACAAATCAACTTTAGATAATCCACAAGCTGTTTACAAGGTTATTGCAAGAGACTCCTTGAAAAATAGGATAGCAGGTCCATTCAAAAAACCTCCCTTTTCAAACATGGTTTGCTCGCCACTGGGTCTGGTGCCTAAAACTGAACCAGGCAGCTTCCGAATAATACATGATTTATCATACCCCAAGGACAGTGAATTTCCATATTCCTGAAGAATATTCAGCGGTTCAATATGACAGCATTGATAATGTGGTTAACATAGTTAAACAATATGGAAAAGGGGCTTTAATGGCTAAGAGTGATATTGAACATGCATTCCGTATTATACCAATCCATCCATCAGATTATCACTTATTGGGTTTTACTTGGCAAAATTTCTTCTACTATGACAAATGTCTTCCCATGGGGGCTAGCAGTTCTTGTCAGATTTTTGAAAAGTTCTCTACCGCCCTTCAGTGGATTATGCAAAACAAATACAATGCTGGTGGTATGTCTCATATTCTAGACGATTTTCTTTTTGTTGGCCCCCCTAATTCACAAAAATGTAAAAGAGATTTAGATGTTTTCCTGAATTTGTGCTTCAGACTAGGTGTCCCCATTAAAGATGAAAAAACTGTTCAGCCTTCAACAAATGTCATTATATATTGCATTGAAGTTGATTCAGCAACAATGGAATGCAGGTTGCCACAGGACAAAATTGAGAAGGTGAAGAAGGCTTTAAATTCTTCGAAAAACAGAAAGAAAATGCAGTTAAGAGAGTTGCAGTCATTAATTGGCTTACTAAATTTTGCTTGTTTGGTAGTTTGTCCAGGGAGAACATTTTTACGTCGGTTGATCGATCTAACAAAAAATGTGCAAAAACAGTTTCATTTTATTAGGCTAACATGTGAGGCAAGGGCAGATTTGAGTGCTTGGTCTGTTTTTATACAATCATATAATGGAAAATCTGTATTTTTGTCTGATAATTGGCAGTCATCAGATCATCTAAAATTATTCACTGATGCATCGGGGAATGTTGGTTATGCTGCTGTGTTTGGTAGTTGGTGGTTTGCTAGATCATGGTCGGACGATTTATCAAAATACCAGATAGCAGTCAAAGAACTATTCCCCATTGTGCTAGCCTTGGAAATTTGGGGGATTCATCTTAGGAACAAAAAAGTGTTATTTTTGTCTGATAACCAAGCTATTGTTGTGGTGGTGAATAAACAAACATGTAAAGACAAGATATTAATGCGCCTGGTAAGACGTTTAGTCCTAGCTTCTCTAAAATTTAATATGTTATTCAGAGCAAAACACATTGCAGGAAAATCAAACATTGTGGCTGACCATTTGTCTCGATTTCAGTTTCAGAAAGCCAGAGTTGTAGCCCCTTGGTT
>MJUU01036541.1:78376-114310 GCA_002080025.1 Modiolus philippinarum | reverse complement strand
GCGCGGACCTAAAAAACACCTTTTTTGTAAGGGACCACCCAAGGACTATTGTGGCCAAGTTTGGTTGCAATTGGCCCAGAAGTTTCAGAGAAGAAGATCTTTGAAAGTGTTTTCCCATAGGGTCCAATGTTAAAATTATGTTTCCCGCTGGCGGCCATCTTAGAAATCGTGCAGACCTAAAAAACACCTTCTTTATAAGGGAACATCCAAGGACTATTGTGGCCAAGTTTGGTTCCAATTGGCTCAGTAGTTTCAGAGAAGAAGATCTTTGAAAGTGTTTTCCCATAGGGTTGTATGTTAAAACTATGTTCCCCGCTGGCGGCCATCTCGGAAATTGTGCGATGCTGAAAAACACCTTTTTTGTAAGGGACCACCCAAAGACTATTGTGGCCAAGTTTGGTTGCAATTGGCTCAGTAGTTTCTGAGAAGAAGATCTTTAAAAGTGTTTTCCCATAGGGTCCAATATTAAAATTGTGTTTCCCGCTGGTGGCTATCTTGGAAATTGCGCAGACCTAAAAAACACCTTTTTGTAAGGGACCACCCAAGGACTATTGTGGCCAAGTTTGGTTGCAATTGGCCCAGAAGTTTCAGAGAAGAAGATCTTTGAAAGTGTTTTCCCATAGGGTCCAATATTAAAATTATGTTTCCCGCTGGCGGCCATGTTGGAAATCGCGCGGACCTAAAAAACACCTCTTTTGTAAGGGACCACCCAAGGACTATTGTGGCCAAGTTTGGTGCCAATTGACCCAGTAGGTTCAGAGGAATAATGAATGAAAAGTTTACGCCAGATGGATGGACGGACGGACGACGGACGCAAAGTGATGGCAATAGCTCACATGGTCTTTTAGGCCAGATGAGCTAAAAATACATTGCCATTGGAATCATTTGTACAATATTTATCTGATAATGAGTTTGGTAATAAAGAATCTGAATTTGGATATTTTTGTACCATGCTCGTTAATTCCGTGAGTCTAAGGCACTTGCATTGCATTAAATTTCATTTCATTGCTTTCTTTTTCAAGAAAACAAGATCAACAACTAAGGTTTTCACTATCTCACTTAAACTGTTATTCCTTTGATGTATTAATTGCATTATTGAGGGTGGGCAAGAGGGGGTATGGTTCCGGAATCCCGTGGAAATAAGTGTCAAATCCCGTTTGCCCGAGTAAATGAAATTCTCAATCCCAATTCTCGAAAAATGAAAATGCAATTCCTGGGTCCTGTTAGGCGTTAATCTTGAATCAAATGGCTGATCCCGGCGTCCCGTAAAAGGTCCTTCTACCCCTCATTATTCCATTCCAAAACAACTATGTCAAGACTCAAAGACCATACATCCTTCAACCAATTTAGGATCTATATTAATTCCTGGTTTTGGGGCAAATATGTAAGTGTAGTGCTTGTCTGTTCCATGCTGTACTGTCGGTGCGTCTTTTTACCACAGAACACCACAGACCGCCATAAAAATACAACAGAACACCCAAGGTTTGAAATTTCTGTTTGCCTTACTTTTCTTATGTTCAGCTTTAAATATTAGTTCTATAGCTTTTCATTTTTTGTTTCTTTAGCTTTAGTTTCCCGGCAGCCCCTCTTTATCATCACTATTTCTAGAGGTGTTGCCCTATAGTTGTAGTGATGTTATAAGATCTGAACCCGATTGCTATTTATTTTAGTTTGACATACTTACCTGCATATTTATTTTAAGTAAGTGCTTACATTTTTGTGTTTTTCAGAGAGCATTATCTTATTTAGTTTGCATGTTTATACATTCATTCTCTTATCCGGCATGACATCACAACCAATCAGATCAGTTGATTTCAATCTTACACCCCCAATATAGGCGGTGATGAGATCAAGGATTACAGATATAATCTATGTAAAAAATAGATATTTTAAATTGCAATATATTCGGTGTTATAATAACTAGAATCTTTAAATTCATATATGATGTTTGTATTGATGTTCCAAATGCATATTCCGAGTTTCAGTTCAATATCTTGAAAAATAAATGAATTAATCTAGTTGAAGTTACTTAGATATAAAATGAAATGTGGACTTTTTCACCGCCTCCATAGGTAAATTAAGTGCCCAGATGTCCATAAGAGAATAGTTCATCAGAGCTCATGTTACTGTACTTCTTTATTGTGTGCTATGTAGTATGCCGACTTAAAATAAGATTTACTGTACTTTACTTTCTGTTAAAAATATCTATCTATTACTGTATTAGGCTGTTAGGGTCACAGGCACTTGTTTCATAAAAAAAAATATCAGTCCCTCCCTGGAAGAAGAGAGGGAAGAACTGACATTTTTGTATGAAACAAGTGCCTGTGATTAGGGTGTTGATTTCCCGGTTGATTCTTGACAAAGGGAGAGGGTCACTGTCATTTTGTTGTGAAAGCAGTGCTTGTACGTTGTACTGTAAGTGTGAATGTGCCACAGTGCAATGCAGGATTCCTAAGACATGTAAAATGCTTGCACGTGAAATTAACCAGCAGAATGACTCAACGATTAGAGGCTCTTAAATTTAAAGCTCTTAAAAAACGTGTTTTTCATGCGAGTCTCCATGTGAAAGATTTTGATGACGTCAATAAAATAAAAACGAAAAACGATACGGCACCTAAATTACGGAATTATTGTCTGATGGTCATTTTGCACAAAATGTATTAAAAAAACCTCTGTCAATCGAGGCACACAAAGCACCATATATAAAATGGTAAAAACACAAACATCAGCGGTATTCAATATTAGGCAATGGGCTGAAATCCCTTTCCGTGCACTCCCGACCAAGGACGTTTATTTAGAAAAAGCTCAAGCCTTGCGATATATATTTCCAAATTATCACAAGATGCTTATCCTTCTAAATATGCGTCCTTGCCCTGACACACTTATGACCCAGACCAATTTTTTTCAGTCTTTTATATCCCCTCTTCAAAATAATAAAACATATTACCTAACAATATAGGGCCTCTTTTAGAGTACACCACACAAAATTCTTGTATTTTAGTTTTGATCTTAATTTAATCTTTTAAGCTCCATAATTTAATGTAGATAAGTTAGATGTACTGAAATTTGCATGGTAACAAATTGAAGCTTATTTAATATACTTTACAATGAACACAAGTTTGGCCACTTCACGCCTTTTTTATGATCTTGGGATTTAAACAATGTACCGCTACCCTGCAAAAAAAATTGCGAATATGACGATTTTTATGCTGCCAATTCTTTTCAGATAAATGATCTAGAGTTTATGCCTAATTTATCAGTTGTAATACAATGTTGAAAAATAAGACCATTAAAGTCCTTAAAATTTTGATTTTCGGTATTGAAAAATGGAAATTTTCGGAATTTTAAATATTTTCACAACTCTAGATCGTACAAATTTGAATATATATATATATATATATATATATATATATAATTGCCAACGCAGTATTTATTTATAATATGTATGCAACAAATTATGCGAAAAAAATTTAGAGTCAGACTTATTGTGGGATCAGAAATGCCAAAATTAGCACCCCTACCCCTTAAAAATTATATTCAGGCTCTAATGATAAAAAGATAGTGTCTTATGCAAATTATTGTGTGTATTTCAGTAGCTGACACGCAGAAGCCCATTTAAATAGATTCCAATTTTTAAGGGGTCTTTTTTGGCCCTTCTGCTCAAAATTTTATGAAACTAACTAAACCTCATAAATTGCAAACATATTACCCCCCCCCCCCAAAAAAAAAAAATAAAATCAACACAATTTATTTCATTTTATTCAGCTTGAAAAGCTTCAAAGGTTCAATAACATAACATTTGAAACACAAAAATGCACAGAGACTCCCATATATAAGATCACGCGCGTGGTTTATGTGCAGTTGTACAACAATTAAACTTTGAATTTTGTAAATTCCGAAATGCTGAAAATTCCCATTTTCACGAAAATCGCCCAAAATATTCAATGTTACCCATATTTTCTGCGTTAAAATTGCATATTGCGATATATCGAATCCATTTTTTAAAAGAAAGTAAAAATATTAGTATGTTTTGTTCATATATATGTACAGACAGGCATATTTGGGTGATTTTTAGGCACCATTTTCTTGGGGTAGGGATAAAATTTTCGGTACTTAAGAGTTACATTGAACACTCCTGGATTTTCTAAACATTGTTTTGAGATAACTTATATATCGGTTAGACCAATGAATTGGCATACCTTTAGATAAATCCTCCAGATTTGCTACATATAACTATTTAAAAGTGAATTTTGGACAAATCTGAAATGCTGCAAATTCCCATTTTTCATCAATTTTGTACAAAATATTGAGTTAAATCTGACAAGTGGAACTTAAAATGACAAATCATGATCAAATTAATGCAACATTTTTATATGCAATGCAGACTTTGCGTGTTTTGGTTATTTATTTTAAGCGAATATAGACAAAAAATTGTGAATATTTTAGGGGGATGTGTTGGGGGTAGGGATAAGATTTTCGGTGTTTAGAGTCACATTAAATAGTCCTTGTTTTTCTAAACAATGTTTTAAGACTACTTATGTATCGCACAAAACAATCAAATTGCATATCTGCAGATATATCCTCCAGATTTGACATATATTACGATTTAACAGTGAACGTTGGACAAATCTGAAATACAGAAAATTCCCATTTTTCATCAATTTGGGCCAAAATATTGAGTTAAATTCAACAAATGGCTGTTAAAATACCAAATCATGATGTTATTCATGCAACATTGTCATATATAACACACATTATACGTGTTCTGGTTATTTTTATGCGAACAAAGACATAAAATTGACAATTTTAGGGAAAATTTCTTGTGGTAGTGGTAAGATTTTCGGCATTAAGAGTACCATTACATTAAATACTCCTTGATTTTCTAAATACTGTTTTCAGACAAATAATGCATCTCTTAGAACAACTGATTGGCATATCTGCAGATATATCCTCCAGATTTGCCATATATAACGAGTTAACAGTGAACTTTGGCCAAATCTGAAATGCTGAAAATTCCCATTTTTTCCTCATTTTCGGACACAATGTTGAGCTTAAGTTAACAAATGGCTGTAAAAATACCAAATCGTGATGCAATTCATGCAATATTGTCATATTCAACGCACATTTTGCGTGTTTGAGTTAATTTTATGCGAACAAAAAATTGACAATTTTAGGGAAAATTTTGTGGGGTAGGGGTAATATTTTCGGTATTCAGAGTCACATTAAACACTCATTGTTTTTCTTAACAATGTTTTAAGACAACTAATGTATCGCTTAACTTTTCATGAATTTGAACCACTCATAGATAAGATGAGACAAAAAAGGGACTAAACTTTGTCGAAAACGAAAATATTCAAAGATGTGTTTTATTTGTCTAATCAAAAGTGATAGTTTGGTCATTCAAAAAGGGACAAAACTTTGTCGAAAACAAAAATATTCCAAGATGTGTTTTATTTGTCTAATTAAAAGTGATAGTTTGGTCATTCACATCATATTAACACTATGTTAACATGCTTATTTTTTAAGAAAGGACATTGTTGCTAAATCTTTACTTCTGGATTTTGTTGGCATTGATATTGATCAGCTTCTAAATGCTTTAAACCGTAAATAAATTAAAACAGTTTTTCATCTTGGCAGTATTTGGCATTTCACAATATCATGTTCTTCTTTCATAATTGATGATGTTGTTATACGAAATCTATTCAGAAGTATTTCAATTGAAGTTTCATATGTTAGAAGGCTTGATATCATAGTCAACGGAAATTATGTCCTTCGCTAGCTGTCAGTAACTGCGAGCATTTGTCAGGACAGTACCTATGTGTATTGTCCTCATGTTTTATGTACTTCATTGTAAAGGTACTCGTCTTGACAAGTTGGACTTTTTTTTAATTTGATTTTTACTGTGAGTCTTTTGTGTATTTATTTTTTTGTCATTCACCACACATAGGGGAGGGTTTGCATCCAACAAAACGAGTTTAACCCCACCGCAATTTTTGGGCCTGTCCCAAGTCAGGAATATGTTGGTCATTGGCTTGTCCTTGTCTTCTGATAAAATTTTAGTTTCTTGATATTCGGGCTACCTAATGACAAATAATTGTAGGCATACATTGCCCGATTTTACTTTTTTTTCTCATTGACCGCTCCCGACATGTGTTGCTTCAATGACATATTTCAGCTGCGATCGATGTTGCTCAACATTTTTATTCTCTTCTTGTAACCCTGGTGCTTTCAGCTGGATAACCCTGAGCATCGCCCAAGTTGGCACTCCATGGCGGGTGGGGAGCAAGGGAGTGACCTTGATATAATTTTTGTCAAGAATACCGCTTAAGTGCACGCTAGGGGCCTTCTTGATCTCGCTTGTGGGGGTGAATATTGTTCACCTCTAGATGAAGACCCTCAGGCGACATCAAGATGTAGACAGGAATAAAAGCTGTCCTTGATAAACTGGAGTTTTCTATGCATCGTGTGCGTTTTTGTCACATTCACTCCATATCCTTTCATTTATCCTATAGGATGTGGTTTGTTTCCATTGATTTATTCACTTTTTTACTTTTTGGGGCCATTTAGGGCTTGATATATGGTGTGAGGTTCCTCGCTGTGTTGAAGACCGTACGGTGACCCCTAGATGCTTTGTTTTGGGTAGTTTTAACCTGGAGATGGGATGTTGTCTCCTTGACATTTACCTAATTTCCTTTCTTTTTCATATTAAAAGAGTAAAAACAATTCCAAGAATTATGAAATGAAAAACCATACTGGTTTCTAAGGACCATTGAACTAACACAGTTTCGAGAAAATATTAAAATTTGCGTCATCATTTCGAAGGGTTAGGGGTAAGGTTTTTCAATTATTATAACGTATTGGGTATAGAAATGGTACTTATATAATTATGAGAAATGTTTGTAAAGCTTATACCATAGGCCATCATTCTATACCATTTTTCATATTTGAGAGGTACCAACAATCAACAATTTGAAGCAATTGAAAGAAAAACTTTGATCAAAAAAGAAATTTTCCAAAATGTCGTTGGGTGGGTCTAAAATGGGGCCTGTTCCAACATTGTGTGCAGGTTATGCTAATGTTAGTATGTTTAATTTTAAAGAGGGGATATAGAAGGACTGAAAAATATAAGTGGGGTTCATAGGGGGGGGGGGTGCACGGGGGTTATTCCAGTCCATGGACAATATCTTATTCGCGCCATGATAACTATTTGCTATAATTTACTATTTGTCAAGTAATTTTGGTTATTTACCCAAATCTACTTTTGAATACGCAAATCGGATGATGACTGACTGCCAGTTTGTCATGTAGCTTTTACGTCTTCTGCGGCCGGAATTGATAGCCCTTCTGTGTCATGTAACTTTGGACTAACCAATGTTTGTTATATGAATTTTATCACCGGCGTTATCTCTGGATTACCTTATGTTTGTAATATGATTTTGGATTACCTCCGCGTGTAATGTCATTTGAGTTTGGAATCGAATTACCTCATGTTTGTCATGAAGCTTTTTCAAAGGGATAAAATCGGAAATCAAATATGTTTTTTCATGTAGCTTTTTCAAAATTACAGTATCGGGTAACCTAATGTTTGTCATGTAGCCTTTTCAAAATTACAATATCGGATTACCTCATGTTTGTCATGTAGCTTTAAATAACTATATCGGATTACCCCATGTTTGTCATGTAGCTTTTGAGTACAATTTCGGATTACCTTATGTTTGCCATGAAGCTTTTAAGTACAGTATCGGATTACCTCATGTTTTTCATATAGCTTTTAAGTACAATAGTGGACAACCCCATCATGCTCATGTTTGCCATGAAACATCGGATTACCCCATGTCTGTCATAAAGCTTTTAAGTACAATATCGGATTACCTTATGTTTTTCATGCAACTTTTAAGTACAATATCAGATTACCTCATGTTTGTCATGTCGCTTTTAATTACAATATCGGATTACCTCACATTTGTCATGTAGCTTTTTCAAGTACAATATCGGATTACCTCTTGTATGTCATGTAGCTTTTAAGTACAATATCGAATTACCTCTTGTTTGTCATGTAGCTTTTAAGTACAATATCGGTTTACCTCATGTTTTTCATGTAGCTTTTAAGTACAATATCGGATTAACTTACGTTTGTCATATAGCTTTTTTGTTTGTCATGAAGCCATTAATGGATTACCACATTGTATGTCCTGTAACTTTTTAAGTACAATTTCGGATAACCTCATATTTGTCATGTAGCTTTTAAGTACAATATCGGATTACTCCATGTTTGTTATGTAGCTTTTAAGTACAAAATCGGATTACAATAAGTTTTGTTATGTAACTTTTAAGTACAATATCGGATTAACTATGTTTGTCATGAAGCCTTTAAGTACAATAACGGATTACCTCTTGTTTGTCATGTAGCTTTTAAGTACAATATCGGAGTACCTCATGTTTGTCATGTAGCTTTTTCAAGTACAATATCGGATACCTCTTGTTTGTCATGTAGCTTTTAAGTACAATTTCGGATTACCTCTTGTTTGTCATGTAGCTTTTAAGTACAATATCGGATTACCTCATGATTGTCATGTAGCATTTAAGTACAATATCGGATTACCTCACGTTTGTCATGTAGCTTTTTCAAGTACAATATCGGATTACCTCTTGTTTGTCATGTAGCTTTTAAGTACAATATCGTATTACCTCTTGTATGTCATGTAGCTTTTAAGTACAATATCGGATTACCTCTTGTTTGTCATGTAGCTTTTAAGTACAATATCGGTTTACCTCATGTTGTTCATGTAACTTTTAAGTACAATATCGGATTACCTCACGTTTGTCATATAGCTTTAAATACCAATATTAGGTTATATATGTACCTCATGTTTGTCATATAGCTTTTAAGTACAATATCGGATTACCTATGTTTGTCTTGTGGCTTTTAAGTACAACATCGGATACCTCACGTTTGTCATGTAGCTTTTAAGTACAATTTCGTATTACCTCACATTTGTCATATAGCTTTTAAGTACAATTTCGGATTACTTCGTGTTTCTCTTGTAGCTTTTAATTACCATATCCGATTACCATAATGTTTGTCATGTAACTTTTAATTACAATATCGGATTACCTCACGTTTGTCATGTAACTTGGAAGAGAACAACGCTGCAAATCCCTTCTTGAAAGCCAAAACTTCACTGTCTTCTGGAGGGTGGTAAACCCGCAAGATTTCTCCCCTCTTTGTTATTTCAAATGAAAACCTTTGAAATAGATGTATCAAAAATTTTACATACACTACATGCTTATAAAAGAGAGGACTCCATATTCTAATAACAACCCTTACACATATTTCTTTGCAATCAGTTGCAAAGAAACATCTTTTTAAGCCTTGAAATAAATACGCAAGGTTGTTTCCAAGCATATGCTAGTAATTGACCAAAAGTGTCCGTATGTTCAAACCAAATATAATATACACACAGTCTGCATGGCAACTGGACAGCATAACAATAATCAAAAATAGTAATGGTGCATTACATGATACCCCGCCACGTTCCACAAAATTCAAAGTTTCAAGGGGCATAACTCCAGAACCCCTTAGACGTCTGAACCAAAAATCATACTTGGCCTGAGTTTTGTGGTATACAAGTTACATACCAAGTTTGAAGACCTTATGTTATTTCGTTCACAAGTTATCAGTCGGAAACCTTCGGGGGACGGACGGACGGACGGACGGACGGACACACGGACGGACGGACAGACGGACGGACGGACACACGACTTGGGGTATCACATAATACCTCGCCACTACGTGTGGCGGGATATAAATAAACGTTCGGGACCATGTAGTCTGATGTTCGCTGTCGTTTATAAATACATTGTATGTATTAAATTAAGCAGTACGTAAAACGACAGCAGGAGATTTTTAAACTGTTGAAATTGTTAATGGGCTCCTTGAAGGCTTTATTTGTGAACGAACACTAGAAATAAAACCAATGTATGCACACTGATATGATGAAAGCAGATCATAGGGATCATTGAGCAAATAATGTTTTAAGTATGGGTAAACACGTTGGAAAAATCGTGCTGAAAAGTCCAAGGGTCTACGAAAAGCTTAGGTAAATGGAGCTATGCATCTAGATTTCATGTCTTCATGAAAGTGTCCTCCCTGATTGACTGATTGGGTCTGTGACATGTGCCATACACGGAGCAGGAGATGCATCTAACGTACGGGTAGTTTTCCCTTGTCGGCTTCTCTATTCTAATTTTGTTGTTTTGATCGTATCTGATTTTTAATTTAACAAGAAATGCTATCTCCTCTACTATTTTTAGACTATCATATTTCAGAAGCAAACTGAATCCCTTTTCTGACATGTTTTGACACTGGCTAGTCTTTGATCGGCAAGATTTCTGCTATTCGTGCCAATATTCATGTGAAGTAGATTTTCTATGGATTTCTTTGTTAGGGTAAAATAAGACAATGCCATGGTGTTTTAAATATAAAAAAGTGTGAGAGTTATTTATGGACATCTTTCAAATCTTCAAGTACCCACCTTCTTTAAGTACCCATTTTTGTGACAAGCACAAGGTTCAATACTTTGTTTTGGTAACACATGAGAGTTATGGAGGAACATCTGAAGGTATCATTGCTATTACTTGTGACTATACCAAGGTACTTATTGTGTAGATGATTTCAGATCCAGACAATTTGAAAAGAGGAAGGTCGGTTCCAATAAGAAATCAAAGAAAAATTTGGAGCGGGGCGAGGCGCGAAAATTTTTGGGGATATTTCTTAGTAAAACTTCAGGATAATCATTAAAAATTAGATGATTGTCCAAAAAAGGGGTTCCAATGGATCCGCCAATGTGTTTTCTATGTTTTTGGTTACATGTTAAAGCTTGAATAGTGCTTGTAATTTCCTGTCGGGTGCTTCTTTCCACAGACAAAAGGGAACCAAAGAAGAGTTTTCAATGGAAAACCAAAGACAAGTATGGTTATCTCCAAATATTCCGGAGCTCGTGAAACTAAATTCACAATAAATTCGGTATTTTATTATTCGTTTAAAGACAGTAATCATGTCCAGATGTCGAAGCATCACAAGTACTGTTAACCAACTTATTTTCGCGGATACTTCATTTCGCGTTTTGTCCCTTCTTGTGAAGTTCGCGGCAACTAATTTCGCGATTTTATATATCTTTTTGCATTTACATAAGGATAAGAAATATTGGCGACGATTTATTTTCGCTATTTATTCACACTCGCGAAGATCGCGAAAATTAGTTGGTTTACAGTAACCTACCGAGACAATGAAAAATGTGTTAAAAGCGGCGCCCGGAATTTTCTTGTGCCACTTTAGATTCTGAGACAATGAAAATCAACTTTTAAAGAGTGAAACAGATATAATAATGCATTTACTGATAAATATTTTTCTCATTTCTAAGCAATTCTTCGTCTTATTCCTCCTTTCGCTGCTACCCGATTAAGAAAGGGAGGAATTTCTTATATTCATGAAAGATATATCTATCTTTGAATTGCTTTCTTGCTCTCGGTAGATCTCGATGCTCACACTGAAACCCGGCGCAAGATTACCCACGGTCTGATTAATCTTTTGAGTAAGAGTTAGCATTTTCAAAGAGACCATCACCATCGTCGGAAACCCACGATCGGCCGCGCTCTCGCTTCGCTTCACTAAGCGAAGCTAGAGCGAGGCCGATCGTGGGTTTCCGACGATGACGATGCAAAGAGACAAGCAAACGGTAACTGATACGAAAGTATTGTAACTGAATTATTGAAGAGAGGGTGAGATCCTATACATTCTAGTGTACACGAGAGTGATAACAAAATTGTCAACCGAGTACTGAGTCAAGAGTCAAGAGTCCATGAGACAAAAAGACAAATCAGGTGGAAACCACCGGAAAAATTGTCGACCGCAATGGTCACAGGCATTTAAAAAAATGGTGGATGGCATACCAAACCTCCCCTTCCATTGCATTTGTGTGCGGTAGCAACTCAACAGTAATTGCTTTTGAAAGGTCGTAGACAGTTTAAAGAAATGATCACTCCAGTCCTAAGTTAAAAGGGAATCTTGAAGCAGAGTTCGGACCGAAACTTCAAATTTTTTCATAAGGGACTGATATCTTTTATTAAAGAACTTTTTAAATGATCTTATGAGACAAAATTTTTTTTAAGCCCTGATTAATAAGAGGTCAAGGAGATAATTATGTCTAATGTATAATTTGTGCTATAGCTCTAGCGAAACGAATAAACTGTGAAAACATACACTCTGTAAGCAGGAGAAGCTGGAATATTACTGTCCGTGAAAGGCAAATTGATAATTTTGAAATTAAAATCGTCCCTTTGTCTTAAATTCTATTACTATAGTAATAGTGTTTTTAAATAACGTTACCAACTGGAAATCCTTACCATTTTGAGAAATCTGTACCTTGTCCATGGTTTGCTGAAATAAAAGGAAAAGTAAATCAAAACGTTTAACTGATAGCATG
Source organism: Modiolus philippinarum (assembly GCA_002080025.1). NCBI lineage: Eukaryota > Metazoa > Mollusca > Bivalvia > Mytilida > Modiolidae > Modiolus > Modiolus philippinarum. Next base: position 101,825 of record MJUU01036541.1, on the reverse strand, counting down.
ATTAGTTAACAAGTAGACTCAAGAAAAATACATCTGTATTTTTATTCCATATTATTTTCATGTAATGTGTTATTGTACCTTATTCCTTTTAATTCCTGAAAAGATAATACGCACTTCGAGAAAATTTCAGGGACCTTCTATTATAGACAGATTGGAAGCTACTTGAAATTCAACAATAGAAATCAAGCTCTCGTTTAAATGGGCCGTAGAAATGTTAAGTTATATTTGGATCTAGATTTTTGAAATTTGATTCAAAGCTAAATTGTTTCTTTATTGTTTAGCTCTGTCCATAGATGATTTTGACTTCCAGTTTAGACCTCGTTGGTTATTTGTTCTCTATCAGCTTTTTATACACGATTCGGTTTATGGTTTTTGAAATGTTTTGATGTGATCTGCACTGAAGAGACATTAGGGACCGACCATTTAACTTGAAGGGGGGGGGGGCTATGGTTTTTTTCTAAGAAAATATTTTGGATCTGATTTTATGTGAAAAAAATATTTTGGCTGCCAAAATGATGAAAAAAAAAATTCTGAATGAGGCTTTCTGCCCCAAAAAATAATGTTAATTTTGAAAAAAAATTTCTGTCTAGAAAAAAACCATAACCCCCCCCCTTCAGGTTAAATGGTCGGTCCCTTAGTCACACCGTACAACCGCGTTGTATCATTTTGTTGTATCATTTCAATCTGCATGATACGGTCAAAATTGATATAAACAATAAAAGGCGTTAAAAAACCAAGGTTATTATATCTTTATTTTCCTTTTGTTTCTCTGTATTTCTGAGTGAAAAAAACTATAATTTAACTCAAAGTAGATCAAAGTTTTTATACAATAGATTATTTGTGCTTTCTTTATCATATTTGAAGACATATTTTGATTAATCGAACGCTTAAACAGGAAAAATATATTTTTTCAACTTTTTTATGCATCGTATTGAATTCAAAATTAATTTTATTTTGTGTGATGTATCATTCATTTGTCTTACTTTTGATATCACAATCACGATTTTGTATTCTGTCATTATCGAGAAAACTGCGTTCAAATGGAGGTAGTTAGAGAAAAAAATGATACGATAAAAATCTATTCCATTTACACACAGGATACGATAAAAATCTGTGCAATGATACGATTAAAATTGTTTCGTTTAAAGAGTCCTATCTAATATTTTTAGAAATATTAGTTTAAAGTAACAAGCTGACCGGCTACTTTCTTTGTTTCGGGTTTCTTGTTGAATAGAAGCTTGGAAAGTGTAAATTGTCGTATTTTTACTTATATGCTGTATAAGGTAAACACTAATCTATGCTTTACTAAACTACTATGTACATGTTACAATGTGAGAGTCAAAACAACAACTGATTAACAGTATAGATCAGTATAACCTAACGGTCATACAAAGTGCATTCCCAACACGTGTGCTGTTGACAAGTCTCTGATTAAGATACTACACGGATGTATAAATCAACCTAAATGTCAGGTGCTTAAATGAATATAAACATGCTATTAAAATATCAATCAACATTACATCTCCCCTTTTCAGCTAAGTCCGAAGAATTTTAATTGTGCATATCAGATTGCAAATGATTAGAAAGTATTTATGAAAGAAACAGCTGATTTGTTTACCAACCAAATTTATCTGGAGGTTTTGAGATTCTCCCTGATTTAGTTACATAGAAATCAGGACTGGGTTGCACAAAAGTTAATAGACAATTAAATATTTAATAGTCTATTAAGCTTTAACATTTCCTACTAATTTAATAGACTATTAACTTTTAATAGACTATTAAGTTTTAATTGAGCTTTGTGCAACCCAGTCCAGATTTATGAGTTATCAATTGACTCATTATTGGAAATCACCAATTTATTGGGGGTTGTTTCAAAAGATTTTTGAATGTTTTTGCTATCAGGTTGTTTAGGTAAACTAGAGAATTGTCGCCTATTTCTGCGAATTTCACCACTGTCGGTTTGAATAATATACGAACGCGGTTCTTCCGACTTAACCTTAATTATTCCTTCTTTTCTCTGATCTTTGACCCAAACTTTTTCATTTGGTTTTACATCTGAAAGTGGACGAGCGCGATGTCGTCTGTCATAGTAATATTTTTGTTTGGCTTTATACTCGTTTTCCTTTTTCGATAAATTACGGAAGTTTGGCCATTCCGGTGCAAGATTCTTTGGCTGAACCGGTACTAATGTTCTTAACTTTCGACCCATTAAAAGTTCCGCTGGACTAAACCCGTTCGCGATTGGGGTTGCTCTGTATGCAAGTAAAGTTTTATATTCATCATCTGTCTTCTTAAGCATATTTTTAATAGTTTGAACGCTACGTTCCGCTAGCCCATTCGACTGAGCATACCGAGGACTGCTCATCATATGCTGAAACCCATACGATTGTGCAAATTGTTTGAATACCAAAGAATTGTACTGCGGTCCTCCGTCTGACATAAACGTTTCTGGTATACCGTGTCTTGCGAAAATTGACTTTAAATGGTTTATCACGCATTGTGAACTTGTACTCGACAATCTCGCTAGCTCAATATACCTCGAAAAATAATCTACAACTAAGAGATAACTCAAATAAGTCTGAAGCTAATTTTTGCCACGGTCGTTTCGGAAACTCCGATTGTAATAGTAGTTCGGCTTGATCATGTGCATTTTCAATGCATTTTTGACACGTTTTAACCACGTTCTCTAACTGTGTGTTAAGTCCAAGCCACCAAACCGATGATTTAGCACGTTCACGGCATTTCGCAATACCCTGATGACCATCGTGAAGCCGGTCTAATATTTCATCCTGCAATGACTTCGGTATTACTAGCCTATCTGCTTTCAACAATAAATTTTCGGCAATTGTAAATTCTCCTTGAAGACTCCAGTACGGCTTTAAATTGTCGCTTAAATTCGACTTTTCTGGCCACCAGTCTTTACAATATTGTATTATGCTTTTGCATATCTCATCTTTTTCGCATTCGTCTCTTATGTTCTTAAGTCTAGCATCTGACGCCGGGAAATTAGTAACAATACTATCAACATATGCTTTAGTTTCGGTCTCGAATTCTTTTGCGTTTTCGCACGGACCTCCTACCGGCGACCTAGACAACGTATCAGCAATATTTAATTCTTTACCAGGCACATGCTTTATTGTGAAATCAAACCTCATCAGGCGCATTCTGAACCTTTGAATCCGAGGAGGCAATTCTGCGATGCCCTTGCTACTTAATAATGGTACAAGTGGTTTATGATCCGTTTCAAGCATGAACTTCTTACCAATCAAATAATTGCTAAATTTTTCACATGCCCATGTTAAACCTAAAGCTCCCTTTTCTATCTGAGCGTACCGCTGTTCTGCGTCCGACATTGAGCGTGAAGCATAGGCAATCGGTTTAAACACGTCTTGGTATTTCTGTTTTAATACCGCACCAAGTCCATATGACGATGCGTCCGCGGACACAACTGTGTCTTTGTTCAAATCATAATGCCCAAGCGCTCCGGACGACGCTAATTCAGTCTTTATTTCATTGAAGGCTTTTTCTTGTTGGATATCCCAATGCCATGCATTTTGAGATTTTAATAGCTCGCGAAGCGGCTTAGTTAGCTCAGTTATCTTCGACGAAAACTTATTCAGTTGATTAACCATACCTAAGAAACGTCTAATTCCTGATATGTCGGTCGGTCTATCCATTTCGGCTATGGCCTTAACCTTGTCTGGGTCTATTCTACAACCCGATTCGTCGATTATCTGACCCAAAAATTTCACGGACGGCTTTGAAAATACACACTTCTCGTTAAGTGTGAGCCCTGCCTTTGCAACGGCAGCTAAAACGTTCTCAAGTCGCTGATCGTGTTCTTCTTGTGAAGAACCAAATATCAGTATGTCGTCCATGTGGCACAATACGCCAGGATAACCCTCGAGCGTCTCGGATATGCGCTTTTGGAAAAATTCACTCGCCGAATCACAAAATTAAAACATAGAATGTGGTAAGGACAGAAAACACTGTGGTAAACAAAGACACGGAATGTGCAGTATGAAAATACAGTTTCCGTTGAGGTTAAGCTGGGTTTGTGTACCACTTTGTACTGGTATTGTTATTTCTGATTTTCATGCAGATTCAGATTCATTAAGGAGTATCCCCCCCCCCCCTCACGCAAAGTTTCCTGCTCTTTTCTGGTTTTGGCTTTCCATTAAGATCATATCTGTCAAATTTTTATTTCTGGGTTAAAATTAAAATTTCTGGGTTAACGGTCTTCCAACTGCTTTGATTTTATCTGCACTGAAGACACATGGGTTGTCGAAATGGCCATATTCAGAAACTACATTTACAGTAAGTTCTATATTGAGTCATTTATTATCAGCGGGTCGATGCCCCTTCTGATAGACTGTTAGTCATCAAGCCCAGTAACCAGTACTTTGGTGCTTACCCGAGAGCCGATCTTATTTCGAAACTTGCAATACTAGTATATAAAATGTTTATAAACACCTAATCATATGGTCTATTGTGAGTTAGGAGCTTACTCACTGACACATAAGTACATTCTAGTATGATAAAGTTTTGGGCGAATATGGTTTGTGGAAAGCATGGAAAATTGCCATCAAAATTGTATAGATATTATCATTTAAGATATTCTCAAAATGAGTACAATGCTCATGAATAACAACAATCTTAACATTTTAAATAATTCTAGATACGGAAATTTATGGCAGTCTCAAGAAATTTTAATACACAGCTACTATGTACTATAAAACAACGAATCAATGACAAGGTTGAGGAAAAATGGAGCTTCGATATTGATAAAGGTGCGTCTTATAAATTCTTTAAGGACACTTTGCAGTTTAAAAAATACCGAGATATTTTACCATATAAAGATGTGCTCCTCTTCTCTTTAGCCTTTTGTGCAATGGAGGCACATAGACTAGTAATAACACTTCTTCAACGGGGTCGGTTCGGTTCTGGGCCATTCTAACCAGGTCGTTCCATCTGTACCCCTGAGCATCCATTTCGACTTGAAAGTTTCTCCACCAGGTGTTTCTTGGTCTTCCAACTTTCCTTTTTCCTTGGGGTTCCATTGAAGTGCGTGCTTTGTGATTGAGGTGGGTGGTTTTCTAAGAGCGTGTCCAATCCACCTCCATTTCCGCTTTGTTAGTTCTACTTCTATGGGCTGCTGTTTGGTACTCTCCTATAGATCGGTATTTGTGATTTTTTGTGGCCATTTGATCTTTAGAATTTGCCGTAAAAATTTGTTAATGAAAACTTGAAGTTTTTTTTCAATATATCTTTTGTTGTTGTCCATGTTTCGGAGCCGTACAGTAGGATGGTCTTAACATTTGAATTAAATAGTCTGATTTTGGTGTTTAAGTTGATGTTTCCTATTTTCCAAATTGTTGTCATCATTCTAAAAGCTGTTCTCGCTTTCTCTATACGACATTTAATATCTTGTTCTGATCCTCCTTTTCTGTCCATGACACTTCCAAGACATGTGAAGGAGTCGACTTCTTCTAGAGGAGTTGATTTCACTTCCAGGTTAGCAAGACTGTTTGTATTTGCCTTTAATACTTTTGATTTCTTTGTGCTTATGATTAGGCCAGTCTCTGCTGCTCTCTGTTCTATTTCTGACAACTTATCCTTCATCTGTCGGTGGTTGTGAGACAGTAGTGCGATGTCATCAGCAAAATCTAAGTCGTCTAGTTATTCTGTCAGTGTCCATTGAATTCCATTTCTTCTGTTTGCGGTGGTCTCTCTCATGATCCAGTAGGAATAAGAATTGTGACAATAAACATCCCTGTCGAACCCCAGTTGTAATGTCAAAGGGATCTGTAAGTTGACCTTCATGTATTATTCAGCTCTTCATCCCTGTGTATGTGTTCTTAATGATGTTAATGAGTTTCTCATGAATTCCGTAATGGCCCATTAGCTTCCACAAAACTGATCTATCTAGACTATCAAATGCCTTTTGATAGTCAATAAAAACAAACAAATGATGTGTTGAATTCCTGTGATTGCTCCAAGATGATACGTAAGGTGGCTTTTTGGTCAGAATATGATCTGTTTTCGCGAAATCTGGCAGCTTCTGATCGACAGCCTTCTTCATACGTTCCAAAATTATTCTGTTTAAGACGTTTCCTGGTACTGATAAAAGCATTATTCCCCTGTAGTTATCACAGATGCTGAGGTCGCCTTTCTTCGGTAGCTTTACGAGATGTCCTTCCTTCCAGTCTTGTGGTATATCTTCCTCTCTCCAGATCTTACCAATTAAGTCGTACATAATCAGTGTTGGCGTTTCTCTGTCTGCTTTAAGAATATCTGCCGGTATATTATCTGGGCCTGGTGCTTTGTTATTTTTCAATGTGTTGATAACTTTGGTGATTTCGGCCCTGGTTGGTTGGTTGCAATTGATTGGTAACATGTCACTAGATGGTTGTATATCCGCATGTTGTGGAGGTGGCTGTTGGTTTAACACATCTTTGAATGAAATGTTCACATTAACTTCGGTATTAAGTTATTTTTCAACCCATCTTTTCATTTGCTCCTCTGTTGTTTTCAGTATGTCCCCATCTTTGTCCTTTACTGGTCTGTCGCCTTTATTGAATTTGTTAACATTCTGATGTTATCATACAACCCTTTAATGTTGTTTTTGCTGGCTGCTTCTTCTGCTTCCAAGGTCTTATTGGAGATAAATTCTCGCTTATCTCATCTAGCAATATTCTTCAAAGCTTTTTATGGCTCAGAGTACTCCTTTTGTGCTTTTTGCTTTGCTGTCCTTGTCTTGCTGTTGTTCAAGGCTTATTTCATTTTTTTCTTTTGTCAACTTTTACCAGTGTCTCCGGTGATACCCATTCTTGATGTTTCCTGTTTCGTTCTTCGGCTGTTGCTTCGCATGATGAAATAAACACTTCTTTAACTTCTTACCAATAACCCTCTGGTGACAGTTGATCAACACCCCTGCTGTTCAGGATGGCAAACTGTTTTCTAATATCAATCTTGAATTCTTCTTGTTTTCCTTTGTTTTTTCAGTTTTGAAACGTCATATCTTTTAATGGCCTGTCCTCTCTTTCCACGAAGCGTCTGCACCTCTTTTGACTCCCACATCTTGAAGGCTTCGTCTGAACCTTCTTGAAATATAGACATGGTCTATTTGATTTTCTGTTCTCATATCTGGAGAAACCCATTTTGCTAGGTGGCATGGATTGTGTGGAAAAACTGTTCCTCCGATGACCATTGTTCTCATTCATAGCGGCTAAGCATAAAGATGCGCCTACATTATGTAAATTTCCAGTAGCTAATCATAGATTGTCTATAAGAGTTGGAAGATGGCAAATCATATAGCAAGAGAAAATAGAATATTTTATATAATATATGTAGTGATGCAGAAATAGGTGATGGCTTCCACTTTGTTTTGCAATGTAAATCTTTAAAAAAAAAGCGTAATCAATATTCACCGAACTATTGTTATAAATGTAAAACACCAATACACTGAAATTCAAAAAACTGTTTCAGTGTGTGAAACTGTGTAGGTTATCACCCTCATGCAGCAAATTGGGTTCTCGTCGAACAGTTTATGTAAGAAGGTTCGCGTATAATTGGATAAGTCCGGTTGAGAAAAATGTAAATAAATTATTTATGTAAGAAACATTGGACGGTTCAGGATAATGTTTAGGTACGGTTTTTGAATTTTGAACATTCATCAACCTAAACATTATCAATATTACTAGGGGTGGTTGTTAAGAATTATCATTAAGCGAAATTCTCCAGATAATTAAAATGTAAGTAATACATATATTGATTGCTATATGCTTATTGTATATAATCCATGTACAAGTGTTTATTTATTGTAAATATATGTGTATTTTAGTTGGTTTATCGATGGTTTTTAGAGAATAAAGAATATGGAAATCCTGGACGATTTGACGTCCCAATAGAAACCTCCAAAAATGATGTCATTTTTTTAACTTTCTGTTTTATCGCGGTTATTTTACGGAAGAAAATGTTCTTAAATTTAACCAATATTAAAGATCAGGATATCTTCCACTTGTTTAAGAAATTCTTCTTCTTTTCCCTGGTTTCACATGGGAAAAGAGGGAATTTCTCACACACATATAGGATATTTAAGCGGACACATGGAACGACAGACTGCAGAATAGGTAATACTAGTAGGTCTCCCTAACTTTTTTGTCACATTTCCTTAGCTGATTTGTGAAACAATGAAACACATGCGTGAATATAAACTCCCACATGATTGCGCAAAAACAAAGAAAATGGGTTCTTTATTCAGCATTTTATCGTATCATGTAGCCTGATTTCAACTGCAACTCTTGACCATATCATGCAGCTGATTTTTATCGTATCCTTTTTCCTCTGACTATCTCCATTTGAACGTAGTTTTCTCGATAATGACAGAACACAAAATCGTGATTGTGGTATGAAAAGTAAGAAAAATGAATGATATATCCCACAAAATAAAATTAATTTTGAAATCAATACGTGATTGGAAAGTATTTGCATTGAAAAGTTGAAAAAATATATTTTTTTCTGTTTCAGCGCTTAATAAATCAAAATATGTCTTCAAATATGTAACAAAAAGCAAAATTATTCTGTTGTACAAAAACTTTGATCTATTTGAAGTTAAATAACAGTTTGTTCAACTCAGAAATACGGAGAAACAAAATGAAAAAACAGATATAATAACCTTGGTCTTTCAACGCCTTTTATTGTTTATATCAATTTTGACCGTATCATACAGATTTTGCTCAAAATGATACAACGCGGTTGTGCGGTGTGTTAGTTGCAATATTATAGTTTAAGTTACTTCGGTATAAACTTATTATTTACCATAATTGCAAATTTACTTATTATTTACCATAATTGCAAATTAATCTTCCAGAAAAAAAAGGAATAAGACGCCCTCTTCAGTGCTTCGTCTTGAAATCGTAAGAAAACAAAGTAGACTGTTGAAGGTGAACGTATATGTATACGTAATGCACAAATCAGTATAAAAGTTGAGATCAATGCTTTCAAAGTTGATTACCAAAATAGTAATCGTTTGCTTTTGATTGCTACCAAAATTTGTAACCTTACCTATATATACATATGCATATTTTCATGTTCTCTCTTTGCGGCATTACCAACGAATTAAATCTCAAAAATGAAAGTTTTATTTCTAAGGCATTCTTAACGAGGTCTCTCAAACATATTTCAGGAATCAATCTCATATAAAAAGAAATCTCAGATTTATAGTGCAAAATGGAATGAATTTTGATATGAACTAAGATCAAGGAGCTCTTCTGTTACATTTGACTGATTAAAGCAGTATAATTCCAATAAAATGTACCTTCCATATTTTTTCCCGTTTGGTGTCACCACTGCACTGTCAAGTTTTGTTCTGTGACGTCTTGATACCGAGAAAATTCACGCACAAAGAAAAAAATTTTGAACATGCGTGAAATACCAGTTTTTCCCGCAAACTACCTGATAGTGCGGCAGCGACACTAGTCGGAAAAGCAGAAAGGCCTAAATTGCAATTGCAACGCCCAATTTCATTTGTCAACGTCACGAACAACAAAGAATTAAGTTACTTCTTGTCCATTAATACGTAAAATATGGTGACGTCAAATTCACAGACAACATTGTTTTTCTTCTTCTTCCAATAAAGTGCAGGCCTCTGCATACAGAATTATCGCACTTGCCCATGCGGGTTGTGACAACAACGGTGCAGAAAAAATATATACAGGTACTTGTTAAAAATCTAAAAACATGGTGTGCGATTTATGGCATCTGGCAGCTGAGCGCCCCCTGTTTGAAGGATTCCAGGGAAGTGCTCCACTACTGGTTGTGGCAGTCTGTTCCAAATCCGTATAAGGTCTTGGAAGAAGGATTGTCTGTACAGTTGAGTTCTAGCATATGGAACAATGAAGCGTATTGTATGGCCTCTGGCTGTTGAAGTTGCAGTGTGTAGCTCTGATGTTGGTATGGCTACTTGGCCGTGTACAATTCTATACATCATGGTCACTTTTATATTAGATCTTCTTTCTGCTTAAGATGGCCATTGCAGAGTTTGTAGCATTGATGTTACACTGCTAGTTTGGTGGTAATCATTCATTACAAAGCGGGCGAATCTTCTTTGCACTGCGCTTCTAGTTTTTGTATATTTTTTTCTTTGTGTGGATCCCAAACCATACAAGCATATAAGAGCAATGGTCTTACAAGCGTTGTATAGCATGTTGACTTTGTATTTCTCGGACAATGATGGAGATAACGCTGGATAAAGGCTCTGGTGGAGTTGGCCTTGTTTTGTGATTAGATCTATATGTGTATTCCAGCTTAAGTTGTTATGGATAGTAACTCCGAGGTAATTAGCGGATTCCACCTCCTCTAGCTTATGACCATTTTTGTCGTAATCTCTGACAAATGGTTTACGTTTGTTGGTAATACGTAAAAGTTGACATTTACTTGGATAGAATTCCATCTGCCAGTCTTGTTCCCATTGTAGTAATTGTAGTAAATTATTCATATCATCTTGTAGTTGTTGCATGTCTGATGGTTCATGGATTTTCCTTACAAAACGCAATCATCAGCAAATAAATCTTGACGGTGCTGGACTTGACATAGCCAGGAAGATCATTGATGAATAATAGAAACATCAATGGTCCCAGGACACTTCCTTGTGGGACTCCAGAGCAAACTGGTGCTGATTGAGAGGATTGTCCTTCCAATAGTACTCGCTGATTACGTAGGCTAAGGAAGTCACGAATCCAAAGTAAGGTTGGTCCGTTGTTGCCATAATACTGCTATTTGTGTAATAGACTCTCATGTGGGACCTTATCAAAGGCCTTGGAAAAATCAAGGAGTATAAGATCTGTTTATTCTGAGAGGTCCATACTTTTTGCCAATTCTTGAACGCTTATCAACTGTGATTCGCATAATCGTTTCTTTCTGTAACCATGCTGGGCATCTGTGAGTATTCCATGTTCCTCAAGATGTTTGTGTATGCTGCTACATATAACATGTTCTAGCATTTTGCATGTCACAACGGTAATATGGACAGGCCTGTAGTTTGAAGCACGAGCCTTGTCCCCTTTTTAAATATTAGAACGCCGTTAGCTTCTTTCTGGTGGTATAATGCCTAGGTTTATCTATGGAACGCCATAGCTGTCATATGTTCATATAATTTATTTTGTTCTGTCTACTTTATATTTCATTATGTTAGTTTATTATGTTGTAATGTTGATTTATAATTTTGTTGTGTTAAATTGTCTTCTTGTTGTGTTAAATTGTCATCTTGTTGTGTTAACTTGTAATTTTGTTGTGTTAAATCACCGTCTTGTTTTGTTATTGTATTATTTTGTTTTGTTAAATTTTCTTCTTGTTATGTTAAATTGTTATTTTGTTGTGTTAGTTTGTCATTTTGTTGTGTCAAAAATGTTTTTGGTTGTGTTGATTGATCATTTTGTTCATATCATAATTCTTGTTCTATCAACTTAATATTCCATTATGTTAGTTTATTATACCATTTTGTTGAGTAAAATTGTCATTTTGTAATGTTAACTCATTATTTTGTTGTGTTAAATTGACATTTTATTGTGCCAAATAACTTTTCGTTATGTTGATTCATCATTTTGTTTTGGTACATTTTGATTGTGTTATGTAAAGAAGCAATTTTGTTATGTTGAATTCTCTTTTGTTGTGTAAAGAAGCTTTTTGTTTTGTTGATTCTTTGTTACATATTCATTTTGTTACGTTGAGTATTCATTATGTTGAGACCGACAGCTTCGGATCCACGAGCAGATTCATCCACGTACAGGACGTTATGGGAGATAACTTCGAATGTTAAACTTATTTTAATTCATTTTTAATAGATAATTTCTATAACACATTTTTACACAGTAAACCGTGACAGAAATTACTGCCATGATTACAAAAGTCTTTCCATTTTTACTTGAAATAAACTTTCTTGGGAAGTCTAACAACAGTTTAAAAACTAACTATTTCAGCAAGAAAAGTTTAAAGTTCATCGCAGAATACCGAATCCACTGAACTATACCCCTTTTTGTAAACATGTTTGAAATAAAACTTCCACCTAATAACACTATGTTAAGCAAAAAATTTAGCTAGGCTTTCAATAAGGGAAATACAAAATCATTTTCGGGGAATCGATATTGGTCATTCTTAACTTTGGGAAATCCGAATACCACTATTTTAAGACAAGGAATTCGGCCCGAGGACCTTGATACGAAAAGGGCTTGGTTTTTTTTCCGGGGGGGCATAACGATTTTTAGAGCAAATTAGCATGGCAATTATTAGCTTCTGGGATAGTTCATATGTACTTGGACACTATATATGAATCAGAAATTACCAAACAAATAAGAGGAGTTCATTTACACATCATTTACTTTTAAATTCCACATTTTCAAGGTTATGTGTATAAAATTATATCACATAAATAAGCTCTTTTCCATATCGGCCCTGATATCATCCCGAGACTGTCATATCGGCCCGGACACGTTAGGGACCGACCATTTAACTTGAAGGGGGGGGNTAAGTGAAAAAAATATGATGCCAATATGATGAAAAAAAAATTTCTGAAGGTGGCTTTCTGCCCCAAAAAATAATGTTAATTTTGAAAAAAAAAAATATTTTGTTAATACGCGTACAAAAAATAAATTAATTTTTTAGCGCGAAGCGCGAAAAAAATTTTCTGTCCAGAAAAAAACCATAACCCCCCTTTTCAGGTTAAATGGTCGGTCCCTTAGTCGAGGACCGATATTGGTCGAGGTATGATACCAGGGCCGATACTGGAACAATTTTTATCAAATATGGTCATAAAACTCATTTGATCCCCTTCAAAATGTGTTATTTTTATATTCGACCATTTGATTCTGAGGGGGGCTGGCAGTTTTGGTCGAGTCAGATTATTTATTTTAAACATTATGCGGGTCAGAAAATGTTTTTTTTTCGCCGCTTCGCGGCGAGATTATTTATTTTCTATATACCGCATTAAAGAACCTGGGGCCAGGTTATTTATTTTTTTTATTTACTTGGTGGTTGAGACCAGATTATTTATTTTCATGGGTTTCAAGGCCAAAATATCTACTTACAAAAACTGCCAGCCCCCCCCCCCCCCCCCNCCCTAAGAATCAAATGGTCGTCCCCTTACAAGATGGCAGACAGCGGGCTACATAGTTATACATAGGAACAAGAGGGAAAGGTAAAAAAACCTTTCATCTAAAACCCCAAGACGATATGGAACTATCTTGGTTGCAATTTATCCTTGGGATTGCCTCGTCAGCCAACATAACGTGCAAATTGCTGTATATTTTGTTTGAGTATTGATGAACTTTTGGCCAAAGTGAGCGATACTGGGCAAGAAAACCTCTTGTAGAAATTATCTGACCTCTACGGAAAATCTATAATCAATTCGTAATCACGGGAATGTTCGGCGAAATATCCGTAATAAGTAGGAGGTTCGAATTTAAAACACCGAAAATATTTATCAGACTCGATAGCTATACAAAACTAGAGAAAAATAAACTCCGACGGTCGGAAATATTTAAGAGACGTTTGGCTTCGTCGACCAATCTTGGCCAGATACGTATGGTTATGAGTAGACCATATCTAAAGTAAATATTTGGGAAATAATCGTATAATAGAGTTTAATCCAACGGAGAGACGCAAAATTCATTGGGAGGAAAGATCAGATATGTTGGAATTACGATCTTTTCTTGTGTAGTATATATTGAAAAATCTGCAAACTATTTCCTATGTAAGACAAGAAAGTACCAGCTTGGGTTATCGGTAAAATTACAGGACAATTAAACTTTAATCGCATAAGTAAGGATATCCCGGGCTGTACCTGTGTCAGTTCATTGAAGGTGGTACACTGTGTTTGTGGTCAGAGTTCTCGTACTTGTGAGTCATTATGTACCGAATTTTGTGAAATTAGATAAAATACAACCTTCAAAGCCAATACGGGACTTTCGAGTTAATTGTGTGCCATAAAGAGAGTTCTTTTATTACATCAAAATGTGCCAAAAAGAGAGTTCTGTTATTACATCAAAATACATTGAGTCGACGGAGAAAAATCATTCGTCGTTTTATTTCTGAAGACCTAAGGGTGAACAATGTTCAATCTACTCTGTTTTTCTTCAATTAAAAATCTAGTTACAGTTGTCATGTGGCGATTGCTATGATACGCTTCAAATAAATAATAAATTAATAAATAATTTGGTTATAGATGGTATGTCAGCATTTAATGATTTATTTATCCGATGGATCAGAAATTCAGTTTCATTCCCGCTTCCTTCTATCTCCAATTACACAAATAACTAAAAATTACCGAACTTACTGTGAATTCTCATTTTGAAAGTCCCGTATTCTCATTTTTTCGTTCCTCGTAACTACAGAGAAGTGTTTTTTTTTTTTTTTTTTTTTTTTTTTTCACCTACACATGTACGGTTGTCCCTGTACCACCCTTTTCAATGGGACTGTTTCATAATGCAGTGTTAGCTCCCCTTATAGTTTACTGGTGAGTTCCGGTCGATAATGCAAGTACATTTGTATGTTAAAATGACAATTTTTAAAATTTCATATCTTTAAGACCACTTACAATTTTAAAATAATTCTTTTCGCAAATTAAAATTCCGTGTTTCAACTTTTAATACAGGAAATGGCTTGTCGATATATGAAGCCGTTTTGTTAAGAACCAGTTTTGAAATACACAACTTAATGCAGTTTTTCCTTTATAATCCGTGGTTGTTCAGAAATTTAAAGAAGTACAAACTAAGTTTTGACAATTCGAACCTATTGTAACTTATTGTTTTAAATATTATTTTCACATAAAACACATTTATTTTTTTTATTTTTTATTTTGTTATTTTTTATATTTTTATGCATTTGTTGTTATTTGTTGATTTTCTGTTACGTCTAATACCAGAAGTCCATTATTAGTAGAAGTCAGCAACTCGTAATACATCAGTAGACGGCATTGTCCCCCAGACTACCGCTATGATTCAAACGAGATTTCGTGCGAGAAGACTAAAATAGTAGCTAAAAACTCATGGCCAGAAAATAAATGTTGCATGATGGGTACAGTTAATATATGCAAAATCCACAGGGACAATTAATATTCGCTACGTGTCTTGCTCTACCCCGTCAGTTTTCAGATAAATGTGATAATTGATAACGGATTAATGACAGATGTCTCTATACAAAACTACAAAATAGATACATATATGCATATGATATAGACGGTTAAATCAGAAATTAAAATAAAGAAAATATAACAAAAAAAACTGTCCAATATAGCAAGTTTTTGTACTATTTAGAGAAAGTAGATTGAATTGCGGAAAGTAATGTTTACATGTTGAAACATGAAGTTTCTTTTTTTCATTTTGCTAACTTTTTGCATTATTGTCGGCGATAAACTTTCCTTTAATTGTGTTTTTTCTATTTTTGGAGAGAATTCTACCCTGGGTGGGTTGAACAGTGTTGACATTTCTCATTTCCACATGTTCGAACTTAAACTGTTAAATGATCATTCGACTGTGATTTATTAACNTGAAAACAATAAAAAGAGAAGATAAAATTTACAGCATAGAATTTCTCTGGTGGCGGAAATACCCCTCCATAATTAACAAGTACTTGTTTTTGTGATAACACTTTTACCCATCATACGAGATTGGGAGTAACCCCCCGTAGACGATTTTACTGATAACGGCCTGATCTGGGGACAACGCCGTCACAATACATATTGAACGAGTTGCAGACGACCGACCATTTAACCTGAAGGGGGGGTTATGGTTTTTTTTCTCTGGACAGAATTTTTTTTTACAGCCAAAATATTTTTTTTCACATAAAATCAGATCCAAAATATTTTTTTAAGAAAAAAACCAAAGCCCTCCCCCCTTCAAGTTAAATGGTTGGTCCCTAATAATGGACTTCTGCTAATACATACAAAACAATCTCATTAGCTAGCTCAATCTTTGTTCTGATTGCAATTTAATCAAAATTTGAGATTACAAACAGGTCACCTGATTGCAAATTACCAGAGAGTGTTTACCTTACCCCACACAGTTTGCAAACATGTACCACCCCGGACATCTTTCAATATTCAGGTATATAAACTGGAGTTTTCTATGTATCGTGTGCGTTTTTGTCACATGTACATTCACTCCATATCCTTTCATTTTTCCTATATCAATATACAGGTGTTATTGAAGAATGTAGGACAGAAAGTCACAGGACAAAAAGTCACAGACTAAAAGTCACAGGACAAAAAGTCACAGTTTAAATTAAAAAACATTTAGGGCAAAAAGTCACAAGACAAAAAGTCACAATTTATAAATTTTGTCTTTTGAGCAATATATTAGGATAAAAGTAACATTTTGAATAATGAATAAATTTGAGGGAATACTTTTCCTTCAATTTTAGTTTCAATATCATGGCAGTGTCTTCCACCTATTCCCACTTTTTAAAATTCACTATTCCTTCTATTCCCACATACCAATTCCTTTGATGTTTAATTTGTTTTTATAGCAAATAACTAAATACCGAAGTTACTGTGAATTTACTTTTACAATTAATGTCACCTTTAATTATGCATTGCGCACCTGTATTTTGATGTATTTTTTTTACGGAACTGCATAAAAATAAAGAAAAAACGTAAATAAAAGACTAGAAAATGAGAAAATTTAGTTATTTTTTAGACTACAGATACTGATAGAGAGAATATATTGCTAGTCGTTACAAAAATATTCCCCGTCAACAGAAATTATGTAATACTTGTAAAGTGATTGAAGACGAATCCCGTTTTTTTTTACTAAACTGTCCTGTTACTTTTTGTCCACCAATGTAAAAATGCAGATTGTGACTTTTTGTCTTGTGACTTTTTGTCCTAGGAAATTTGTGACTTTCTGTCCTGTGACTTTTTGTCATGTGACTTTCTAGTCTATTCGACTAGATGACATTTGACATGTAGCGGTAACCTGCATTCAATAGAATATTCAGTTTCAATAAAATCTCAAATGCTAAAATGCATAGAATAAAAGCCGGTCATTTGTTAAGTTTATTTTTTTTTATATTTATATTGCATGACACATTTCAATTTTGTCTTAAAACACAATTTCTGATTTTTAGAAATGTGTATTCCAATCCTAATTATACGAATTTTCAAAAAGACAAAAGATTTTTGAATCAAAATGTTTATTTCAAATACCGATAATATTCTGGGTTAAATACATATTGTTTAAAAAAAAAACAATTTTCGGTTTTTTTTGTCACAACTATATGATTTGTACATCAAAAAGAACACCGCTGATTTTGACATGTATGCGATCCACAGGTGTGGATAATGTGTCCAGATTACAGGTAAACAGTATGCAATGTAGCAATATATCATAATATAGATAAAATTGTTTTTCTTCGAAAAATTAACGGCATATCATGCATATGATGATAAATTTATGACACTTATTTGTGTCGATAGATGGCAACTTTACAAAATTATTTAAAAATAACTACAAAACATACGATTTTGCGATTTTCGGATGTTGTAGCGTTGTAACTGCTTTAAAATTGTGTATATAATTGTCCATGGTTATTCACAATTGCCAATAAACCGGAACTCACCAGTTCACTAACGAACCTAGCGGCGGACACGGTAACTAGAGATAGTGCAACAGTCCCATTGCAGACACATGTCGACCACAGAGTACCGCAATTTTCCTGAGGGTTGTCTTAGCGATTTATTTTCCTTTCCGCTCATTCTGGCGGCAAAAAAATCCTTATTTAGTAAACATTGGAAATGCAGACGTGTACTCAAAATTCCATTCGAGTTACAATTAAATCACCACTATACATTTCTTATTGCTTTAGATCCAAGTAGGTCATATGAATAAACAACAGATGCGGAATTCCACGGGTCTTAGCAAATGCTATTTAAGAAGTGATAATGCAGTTTTTCACAACAGATTAGATATTTAAAATAAACATTCAAATTTCATTTTCCGATGGGAATTCGAGTTTCCCTTTGCATTTAACTCAAAGAATTTAAGCCCTCTCTGTATCCGAAATTTGAAGCGATCACCGAAATGAGAGGAATATAAGGCGGGTTATTTTTTGAATTTTTAATTTTTATAACCCCTTTGGGAAATACGGTTATTGAAATGGCGATATACGTCAGGTGGACAAATTGGCAGGTGAGCTGGGAGCTGCAAACTATTGAAAACTCAACCTTTCTGAACTATTCAACATAATTTCATGCATCTTTGTATGTAGAAAGAACGTGATAAGTAGATGTGCATATTTTAGGGGATTTTTTCGTCGTGTATTTTTTCTATGGGTTATGTCCCTTTGAACTTAGATATTATCAGGTGTTTTGACCCCATCTCCTGAAACTGCTCAACAGAATTTCATTAAGATTTATATGTTAATATGAACATTGTCGGGGATTTTCATCTTGATTCTCTTAGAGGATATGCTCCTTTGAAGGAGCAGAAATCAATGGGTCTACCTGTTGACCCTAAGCTTGTATTGTGCAACTCCTTTGACAAAATTTTCACGGAACTTTTTAAGCACATATTAAATGCATATGTGCATGTTTTTTTTTCTTCTTCTTTTTTTGGGGGGGGGTCCATACTGCTCAATTTTGACCAAACAATTCTGTGGTTACTTACGACTATTAACAGTGAAAGGATATGGAGTAAATGGACGTGAGAATAGTCTCTACAAGTACATAGTAAAACCAAGCAATAAGACAGAGCTTTTATTGTCGTTCTTCATCTTGAACACTTTTGAGGTAATGGTCTTCCAAACGTTTAGATTTTTTCTGCACTGAAGAGACATAAGTTGTCGAAATGCGCATATGCAGAAAATAAATTTACAGTAACTTCGGTATTTAGTTATCTGTTACCACTGGGTCGATACCTCTGCTGGTGGACTGTTAGTCCCCGAGGGTATTCACCAGCCGAGTAGTCAGTGCTTCGGTACTGACCCGAAAACCGATTCTATTTGGAACCTTGCAATATCTAAATTCTTGCAAATTTTGTTGAAACTAAGGAGTATCTCCCTCATGCAAAGCTCTGTCCTTAGCTGATTTTGACTTAACATTTAGATCATATTGGTTATTTGTTCTCTATCAGTTTTTGAACACTTTTGAGGTAATGGTCTTCCAAACGGTTAGATTTTATCTGCACTGAAGAGACATAAATGCGCATATGCAGAAAATAAATTCACAGTAACTTCGGTATTTAGTTACTTGAACCACGAACTTTGTTCAAACATCATAGTAAGTTCAAGACAGCCCATAGTACCGACATCGGAATTCATTGCTAATCGTCGAAAATATCACTTCCATATCTGATTTAGCCCATCGATGAAAGCTGGAGAAGACTTAGCAAAGATTAAGCAAGAGAGGGAGCATCAGTATCGTATACATATATAGTTATTCGATTTTTATAATAGTAAAGGGAAACCAGTTTGATGTTATTAATGATTGATTTCATTAGGGGAAAAAACAGTGTCGAAAAAGTCTCATGGGAAATTTTAATCAAAATTTTCAAGGAATACGTGTTTTGGGTTATTTTTGAAGTTATCAAATTGTTTTTTTTTCTTCGTTTGTTTGGAAAACTAACATACCAAAAAACCTATGTATTTAATTTGGAAAACCCAAACGACCATTCGTTGATTGGATTTCCTCCTCCGCGTGGATGAGTCCGTTCGTTGATGAATCTACTCGTGGATCCGAAGCTGTCGGTCTCAACATAATGACTACTCAACGTAACAAAATGAACATGAGGCAGTTCGATCCACAACAATCGTTACTATTGTTCAACAATAGCAAGATCGAACTCACTATTGTACCGGACGATTACGCAATGTTATGGTCAACTGCGCATGTCTTGTCAAACAAGAGTAATAGTTCACTCGACTCTTGTCAGAGTGACGTCAAATGCTGATCTTTCGATGGATTCCATTGATCACTCCTTATTCTGATCCGGATTTCCCTCGTATGGACCAAAACAATAGTTGTTGATCGAACTGCCTCTATGTAACAAAACAAAATGACGAATCAACAAAACAAAAAGCTTCTTGACACAACAAAAGACAATTTAACATAACAAAATTGTTTCTTTACATAATACAATCAAAATGTAACAAAACAAGATGATGAATCAACATAACGAAAAGTTATCTGGCACAATAAAATGACATTTTAACACAACAAAATAATTAGCTTACATAACAAAAAGACAATTTCACTCAACAAAATGGTGACTCAACATAATAAAATAATAAACTAATATGGAACGCCATAGCTGTCTGCTGTGGTGGAAAATTTAATATATCCAGTAGCCTACTCTTTATGTTCAGTACTTCTTTCTTTATATTGAATGGTTTTTACATTATGTTCAGTAGGGACACCATTATGTTCAGTAGATATTTCATTATGTTCAGTAGGGACACCATTATGTTCAGTAGATATTTCAATATGTTTAGTAGATATATCATTATGTGCAGTAGATATTTCATTATGTTCAGTAGCTATTTCATTATGTTCAGTAGATATACCATTATGTTCAGTAGATATATCATTATGTTCAGTAGATATACCATTATGTTCAGTAGATATTTCATTATATTCAGTAGATATACCATTTATTATGCTCAGTAGATATTTCACGATGTTCAGTAGATATTTCATTATGTTCAGTAGATACGCCATTATGTTCAGTAGATACGCCATTATGTTCAGTGGTTATATCATTATGTGCTTTTTCATTATATGATGGCGGTCGACCTTTCCGAATTGTACCGAATATCAACGAATCCGGACAGATGACATATATAACAATAAGCAGAATATTACAAAGGGAATCATTCATTAGGTCTCCATTGGTTTCTAATTTAAAAACATTCTGTAATAAAATTACCAAGATGTATCAGAGTTGTAAATGTTCATTTGTGAATGTCCAAAAAAAATTTTGATTCCCTTGTTAGATGATTAAAATCTGTGCAAAGAGATCTATTTTATCAAATAGTAAAATTCTCTGTTTGTTATACAATGGACAGCTAACAATAAAATGCCTTTAATCTTCAACTTCATTTAAAGTACATATGTACATTGTATTTGATAAACAGTAGCGACATAATCTTTTGATCTCTCTAAGTGTAAGAATTGTAAACATAAAACGGATGAAGGGAGAGGTTCATGTGCACTATATCCGTTTTCGAAATCTGAAGATACATTTATCCTGGGCATATTGTTTGAAAAATTTCATATCTCAATAAATATGACTAAAAATTGTATATATTGAACATTAAAAAATTCTGACATGAAAATGATTCCCCATTCTGATCTAAGTATTATAAAATTCAAAGAAAATTGCATTTGTTCTATCGAAAATAATGATAAGTAAATATGTGAAATGAAAATAATGAAAGGTCAGAACCGTAAAATTTACTGTGAAGTTGAGTAAACCATATTCTGTAGCAACCCGCTTTCTCGAAGTTAAATGCGGCAGATCCCGGCCCTTCGAAAATATAATGAATGTCATGTTACTTGTCTCCTTCTTTCAAATGGACTAAAATCTAGGAACAGGACATTTGGTCGAGCACAGCCTTCCCAGAGCATTGGATACCCGGTAGGAATAAATTCACTTCTATCTGTGTTTCTTGAAATTAATTCCAAAACTATAGAAGATGAAGGTTAAGTGTAAATTGATAAAATGACTGCCATACTGTGGCGACTTCAAAACTTGAGTTGAAAATTGTTCGTTGACCACCATTTTCAAAATGGCCGCCAAAAAAGGCAGAAAAATTCAACATTGTCCGATTTCAATAAAATTTGGTTTCGAAATAGATTTTGATGTTGCGACTTCAAAACCAGTGTTGAAAATTGTTCGTTGACTGCCATTTTCAAAATGGTCGCCAAAACGGCGGGAAAATTCAACATTGTCCGATTTCAATGAAATTTGGTCTCCAAATAGCTATTGATGTCCCAACTTCAAAACTGATGTTAAATATTAACCGCCATTTTCAAAATGGCCACCAAAGAGGGCGGGAAAATTCAACATTGTCCGATTTCAATGAAATTTGGTTTCCAAATAGGTATTGGTATCGCAACTTCAAAACTGATGTTGAGAATTGTTCGCTGAAAGCTATTTTCAAAATGGCTGCCAAAAAAGGCGGGAAAATTCATATTGTCCGATTTCAATGAAATTCGGTTTCCAAATAGATATTGATTTTGCGACTTTACAACCGATGTTGACGGCCATTTACAAATGACATCTCGACTTCAAAACTGGTGTCGAAAGTGGTCCTTAGCAAGAACGTTTTAGTCAAAAAGGCTCAACAAGGAAATATAGTAAAATATGATCGGACTTTAAATACAGTTCAAGATATTGGTGGTGTTCGTGCTACCAAAGTTTGAGAGACTGAAAATCAACTGTATAAATTACAATGTTAGCTTGATTTTGGCAACTGAAGGCCAGGTGAGCGATACAGGCTCCCGGGAGCCTCTGGTTAAAGTCTTTGAATGTATTTTCCATATGGGTCATTTTCAAAAGAGTGCAGATTTTTGTCCGCCTATGCTGCATAAAAATCTAACCAATAAATCATTTTGGTTGTTTGTCTATCGGAAAGTTTGCACCTTTTCTGACTATTGACACAATTTTATATAATTCATGGTTATATAATTTATGCAATTTGATTGGGTCCTTTTTAGCAATTTCAGCATGTCCCAGGTAAGAAATTCCAACTTTGACAACTTTTTTAAATATCTTCGGTATATCATTTTAACATGTATATCTCTCTACACTTTGCATTCTTTACTACTGAATACGCGAAATGAAAGGTGTAGGGATGGGTACAAAAAGGTAAATGAAAGACACTTACATTTGCCAAAAAAATATTCTAAAAATGTTTTATGTGTTTTCATACAATACATATATACCATAACATACGCTCGAAACTATAAGGTTTAATAATGTTTTGATAGGAAAAAAAATTAATTTCAAGAAAAATATCCTACCGGGTATCCAATGCTCTGGGAAGGCTGTGCTCGACCAAATGTCCTGTTCCTCGATTTTAGTCCATTTGAAAGAAGGAGACAAGTAACAAGACATTCCTTATATTTCGAAAGGCCGGGATCTGCCGCATTTAACTTCGAGAAAGCGGTTGCTACAGAATATGGTTTACTCAACTTCACAGTAAATTTTACGGTTCTGACCTTTCATTAATTTCATTTCATATATTTACTTATCATTATTTTCGATAGAACAAATGCAATTTTCTTTGAATTTTATAATACCTAGATCAGAATGGGGAAAATCATTTTCAAGTCAGAATTTTTTAATGTTCAATATATACAATTTTTAGTCATATTTATTGAGATATCAAATTTTTCAAACAATATGCCCAGGATAAATGTATCTTCAGATTTCGAAAACGGATATTGTGCACATGAACC
>MJUU01036541.1:61657-74704 GCA_002080025.1 Modiolus philippinarum | reverse complement strand
AATTTGGTACGCGACACATCGTCTTCCCATGATGCATCCACACACCAAGTTTGATAATCCTAGGTGCTACGGTACAAAAGTTCTGCTCCGGACACGATAGGGGACGGACGGACAGACATGGTGATTCCTATATACCCCCCAAACTTTGGGGGTTATATAGGATAGCCTTTGTCTCGCTATCTGAGTATGTTTTCCATCAGAGTCCTTCAGTGGTGACGATCCTTCTGTTTTTGATAAAGCTCCAGAATTTCTTGGGGTTGTTCGTTAACTCTGGATCGATGATGTTTTCAACATGCTAGTAGTTTTTATATGCATTTCTACATTCTTTCTGGTTGGCGCTTTTGAGTTTCCGATATCTTGCAATGTCTCTTTTCTTTCCTGTCTTTCTTGCTTTATCGACGCTTCTCTTTTCCTTCTTGTCATTTGTTTGACACTGCGTGTAATCCATGGTTGACTAAATCTCGACGACGTCATTTTAGATAGTACTGTGTCATGTAGTATGTTCATACTGAATTGATGATTTGAAAAACTGCCACATTTCATTAATACCAATATCCAAATTGAACTTCTCATTGAATCTGAAGCTTTTCCGTCATTGTCTCTTTATTTACATTTTTAAATAAGTATACTTTGCTTTTAACCGGTTTATTTAGCTTAGCTGAAATGTCAGAGTCTATAAAACACTATTTTATGATCTCCTATTCCTGGTAGTGGTTCACATCTGTTGACAAGAGATGGTCTGTTTGTTAGGAATAAATCAGGTGTATTTTCAAAGTCATTACCTGTTCTAGAAGCTCAAGAAATTAACTGTTGAATGATACATGATTTTGGTGTCCTACGATAGTCAGAGCATCTGACTTCCAACTAATGTCTGGTAGTTTAAAACAAAGGACTGGAATTATAAGAAATAAAGTAATTTTGGAGATGTTTATGGATATGTTAACGAGGCCTTTCACTCACATTCAGTCTGTGGGTGAGTCGACCGCGTTTACACAACGTATTTTGTAATTAAGGACATTCTACTTTAAATTTGTATAATAGATTTCCCCTGTTTAGCTGATTATTTTCTACATATAATCCTTGGGCTATCGTTAATAACCTGTTAAGTTTAAATCCCTTAAAACATCCTTGTTCGGAATGAATGGCTAGATTGGAGGCCTTGTTATGTAATGCAAGTATTTGTTTCATTTTCATTTTATAATTGCATTTCACGCATATTAATTTGAATTCCGCAATTGGATAGGTGAACATCAACCATGACCAAGTGGCGGATGAATTTGGAAATATATAATCCCAATTGTATATGACGTATTTCTACGGAAGCGTATTGGTGGCACATGCCGAAAAAAAATCTCGTTATCACGTCGCCGTGGCGTACCGTAATAAGCAGATGGCTTTGTATGCTAGGCGAGGTTGTCAAAACTTTGAAATAAATTAATACATATAGAAGGGATTCCGCTTGTTAAAAAAGATTGTAAAAATCTATTTTCATGACAAGGACTCTTGAAGAGACCGCTTTTTTCCGTTTCATGGACTCAGTTTTGAGCGATTTCCGCTTCACGCCCGACATCCTTTCCCGTTTTCATGTGCACTTTTTTGCAACCATCCCGTTTCAGCTTTCTTAAAAAAGGTCAATCTCGCTTCCCATTAATACCCCATCGAGACCCACCGAATAAGAGCCTTTATGTCTTCATTGCCGAAAGCCTATTTAAAATCGACAAATCAAACATAAAGTTTCATTTTATGTTTCTGAAGACATTTATTTATTTTTTTTTGGGGGGGGGGGAGATTTAGAAGTGATCAGTAGTCTAGCTCATGACCGTTCGCAGAGTCTCTTGGGCTTAAAGCAGTCACTATCTTATTTGCGTCCTGATTATCTGTCTATTTTCTCTCTAGAATTAACCAAGAAAGCTAGTGATACTGCTTTAGTTAATACAGTCATTTTGATCTACAGTGTTCGGGAGAAATTTAATTCAGTATAACCGGTGATATATGATGGGTCAGTTAATTTCTGAAATAGATTGATCCTGAAAAAGGTCATGCTATGTCCTGAAAAATATCGATATTTCTAAGAAGCTTTTAAATCTCGAGATTAAACTCAGAAGAATCTAAAATATTATAGAAATAAAAGTAATTTTTAGGAGTTAAGGGTAAACGGCCTTCTCGCTCACAAACTGAATCAAGTCCGAATGGCTTAATTGCCACGTTTACATATCCATAGAATCCTCCTAAGTTTCTTTTATTTCTTATAATTCCAATCCAATGAATTTAAAACAATCGGTTGTCATTGAATTTGACATCACTTTGTTTTGCACTATTTTTATCTCGGAGTGTAGTAGTGAGCAAGAAGAAATATAAAGCGACAATCCCAAATGTAATTGAAACGTTTAATTTCATTGGTCAACGTCTTGAATGACAATGGGTATTTTTTTTTATATATTTCTGCTTGCCCATCAATCCGCTCCGCGAAAATATAACGCAGCAAATAAAACCGTCATTTACTTCAATCACACATATTGTTTGAGCTCATTTGGAATTATAAGAATTAAACACTTATTTTAAGGAAACTATGTATGTATAAACTCCGTCAGGCCACTCACAAACTTTACGTAAAGACCTTTGTTTTAGGAAATTATGTGTGCTATAAACTCCGGCAGGTCAACTTTACAGACATTACAAACTAAAGTCGTTCGGACTAATTCAGTTTGTGAGTGATTTGCCGGAATTTATACTTTCCAAAAAACCCGTGTAACTTCTGTGTTGTTCATGACGTTGACCAACGAAATTGGAATCATAATCGCTTACCTGAGTTGTCGTCCGTTGATACAAAGAAGGTATATATCCTCAGTAATATTTCCTGGCAACCGTTGCTAAGGTCGATGTTTGTGTAGCCAACCTGTTTAGAAAACAGAAGTTGATTTTTAAATTTACCTTTTCCGGAATGACATTCTTGTATGGTGGGACCGCATTTAGTCACCGCTCTTGCATATAGCTCTATCCTTAGTTGAATTTGGCTTTTCTTAATCGAGATGCTTTCGGTTATTCGCTCTGGCCTCTAGCACATATTTCGATTTATGGGATTCCCAATGTTTTGATTTGATCTACACTGAGGAGACTAAATTATCAAAATGGCCATATGCAAAAACAACGTCGGTGTTTTGTTGTTTATAACTAATGAGCGAATGCCTCTGCTGGTGGACCGTTAGTCGCCGAGGGCATTCACCAACCAAGTGGTCAGTACTTAAGTACTGGCCGAAAACCGATTCTGTTATAGATTATTAGGAAACTTGCAATATATAAATTCAAGAACAAATTGTTTATAACTAAGTAATCTCCCTCTTGCACAGCCCTGTCCTTATATAAATTTTGTTTTTCTATTTCGGTAATTCGTACTCTGTCAGCTTTTATACACCTAAATTTCGATTTATGAATTTCCAAATATTTTTATTTCATCTGCTGAGAGACAGAATGTGTTGAAATGACTATATACAGAAACTTAACGCACAGTAACCTTGGTACTTTGTTATTTTGAATATCAAAAACTGCCTCAGATATAACCACATCCTTGAAATTCCACAAGTAAGAACTTAATTAAAATAAAAAAGTTGCAAATTTTGCATCTGCTACATTAAGGAAAAGCTTGTCGAAAATTTTAAGACTCAAAATTATTTTTGTCAATTCAAAAGTCTTATGTTATCATGGAATGGTTTTGGAATGTCGCTGCTAAGCTTGGTAAAGAATCGAGTGCTCTATTGTTTTAACCTTAATATGTTATTTAGGATTCAGACGGGGTATAGCGTAACATACCTTGGATATTTAGTCCGATATTTCCCGAGGCGAAGTCGAAAGAAATATATTAAACATCCAGAATATGTTACGCTATATACAACGTCTGTAACCAGAATTACATCTGTAAGCAGAATAATAGCTTCTTACGTGAGAGCAGATCAAATATCGGGGTATCTTTCATGAATGTAAGAAATTCCGTCTTTTCTCGAGTGGAGCGCAGCGAAACGAGAGAATAAGACGAAGAATTTCTTACATGGTTACGAGTATTGTATCACAAAAATAAACACTTTTGGTTGGTCATTTACCCATGTGAGACGAGGTCGCGTGCATCGATCTCACATGGGTCGTCTCACACTGTAAACCAACATTTACGGAAGAATACTGTTTCTTACGATGCTTCTAAATTAATCCGTTGTTATGCTTTTCATGCTGTTAATTTGTTCTGTTCGCGTCTTAATTATTTATTTTGGTACGGTATGCTTTGATTTGTGCATTTTGTGTATTACTAGTATGTCAAATCATAGCTTTTTGAATGGCACCTAAAAAAATATTATATAATGTCTGCTACATTTTTTTCCTGTTAAGATATCATATAAAATGTATATGTATAAGATGTGTAATACATTTTCTTATGCGATATGCTATACAGCATTTCACAGACATGTGGATGGAACGACATGACCTGGACGACAGCCAGGCAGTGCCGACAGCAGAGCAAGATGTTGTTAACTCCAGTTGAATCATTGCACTTTTTACGAAAGTTATCTTACCTTCGCATCTATTCGGAACCTCCCAAGATCTTTTACTTTAGTATCCAGATGAAATCTATACTGATATTCCATTCCGAATTTAAAATCGACATAATTTGCAAAATGTGAATTAAATAAATGAAAAGTTAAAAATCGGAAAATCCAATTATTAATTGTAGACATTTTTAAACAAAACATGAAATCACATATATGCCTAAATAACTGCAGTACATTTTGGTGAATAGCAAATTAACTTGCTATTTTGTCATGTCTGTATTTTTCCCTGCAAATTAAAAAAAAAAACAAAATAAATAAAGATAAGAAGTAGGAAATTTGGATTTTGTAATAGGCACTTCGTCGGGTATTGTTGTCATTTTTTTGTTATCTTATTATTTTTGACAACCCTTGCAGAACCTCACATAAAATTCCATTTGAAACGTATATTCGTATAAATCAGCCATATGTAAAAATCAAGGCTTTTATTTATACAATCTCTTCCTACTATTCTATCAAAAGATAATAAATACACAAACAATGACTTACTTCTTCGTAGATTTGAGTAAACATGAACTGAATACTTCAAATATAGCGAGATCAAATATGATTGATATTCGATTTTCAATTTGTTTTTAAAATACTTTCAGGTAAATTGCTTTTGGAAAGATATTTAACAAAAATGAGTAAATGTAATAGTTTAATTGTGTTTCAAAAAAAAATTGATATAAATGACATCACGATAAAACATATATTAGAGAAAATAGTTTGCCCAAAAGAATTACAAGAATTATGTCATAATTGATATTACTATTATCTTGTTATGCTTACATTAACTCCAGATTTACTTCAGTTACAACAAACACCATCAAATGCAAAAAGAAACTTACTTTTATCATAGGAATCAGTCACTTCTTACTTTACTGATCTCAAATGAAGACGGACAGGCACACTAAACCATAACAAAAACAGTGATTATCAGGTTATTTAAATTAACCTATTACTGGCCTGGTTTAACATAGTACAGCTGTATTTCCTTTAAACATGGCTGT
Organism: Modiolus philippinarum; assembly: GCA_002080025.1. Taxonomy (NCBI): domain Eukaryota; kingdom Metazoa; phylum Mollusca; class Bivalvia; order Mytilida; family Modiolidae; genus Modiolus; species Modiolus philippinarum. Next base: position 69,120 of record MJUU01036541.1, on the reverse strand, counting down.
CAGAATTCATACTAACAGTAACTTCGTTGTTTGATATAATGAATGTGTGGATGATATTTCTATTTCTCGTTCCTACTTTCGTTTTATGTAAAAGATTAAACAGGTAAGCTTTTTTATTGGTCGTTTTCCATACGATTCTTGTAAAATGCATTTTGTTAACTTTTTACCTATTTTCAACAGATTATCTAATATTTTTATTGTAGTATACTCATTATAAATGAATCATATACAACTGGGCGGACAGATGGGTGCCTTTCTCCTTTCTCTTTAGACGCATTTTCTCTTCATCTTATCCCCTCGCTCCTTACACCTTTGCCCCTTCTCCCTTTCATGCCTCTTTGCCCTTTCCCCTACTTGTCTCCTTTCTCTTTCTCCAATCTCCCCCTCTCTATCCATTATTTCATCCCTCTATCCTTTCTCCCACTTCCTTTCTTCCGGTCTTCCTTTACCCTGTCCGTGTCCCCTCAACTGCCAATGCATTTACATTTCATATAAAAAGTCGATATTCAGCATCTGCAGCAGGAATCACCCTCGTGCAGTTAACATTGCAAATTTTGTGCAAGAGTATATCTGGATGGCTTGGAGAGAATAAAAGGACTACTACTTGATTGTTTCAAAGGTAGAGACTCACACATAAAAGAAAACAAAAACAAATAGAAGAAGGGATAGGCCTAAGTATCATTATTTTACGTATTATTATTTGTTATATCAAGTTCATTTGACGTCACACGTCATTTTCCAGATCACCCTTGTATGGAAGTCTGTTTCTGTCATCGACATAAATTAAAGTCAAGATAAATTATCGCGAAAAGTCGTGATAATTTGGCTATTTTGTCGAGATAACAAACAAATTATCGCGATAATTTGTGTGAAAAGTCAAGATAATTATGTCGACTAGTCGAGATAATTATATGAGTTATCGCGACTTTTAGAGGGTCGGTGCCGATATGTAGCGTCGACATACCCCTGTTATAATAATAATAATTCTCTTATGATACACGTTCATTATCTATTCCTTGCACGGATAGTTATTTTTGGTACACAACGAGACTTTGAAGCTTGTTGAATCGCTTTCACAGGAATTTCACTGGTCGAGCGCCAAGTAATAACACATCACGCGTGATGTGCTATTATTTTTTCGACGTTTCTATTGGACAACTTTGAAATCTCGTTGGCCGTGATTAACGTTACCTAGCAACGGTGTTGTTATTTGAAACAAAAACAGCAGTTCGGCACTAAATATTATGAAAATCATAAGAGAAATAGTTTTAACAACTCTCGTTATGTAATTTCAAATATAATTACATGTAACTCGCCAAAGGTTCGTTTATTATATTTTGAAATTACATAACTCTAGTTGATATCCATCGATATATGATTCTTTCTCGTTATGAAAACTAGAATGATAATAATAATAATAATAATAACTAGATTTGCAATTGCAAGCAATAGCTGATGTCGCCCCTGGCAGCCAATTCGATGGTTCCATCTTGTTCGCAGCGTCAAAATCTACCTAGAAATCAATTTACGTTGAAATCGGGCAATATTGAAATTTTTTGACGTATTTCGGCAGCCATCTTGGAAATGGCGGCCATTTTGAAATTTTTTTTTTCGTATAGATTCCTTCCTCTCATCTAACCGAACATTTATACAAAATATGAACTAATTCCTCTAACCAGTTCCATCGATATTGAATACCTAATTTTTCAACGTAAATTGGCGGCCATTTTGAAAATTTTTTTCGTAGCCTGCACTTCCTGTCATGGTGATCCAACTACATGCTTTGAATACATCAAACCGTTTTCCCAAATAAGCCCGGACAAAATCATTGGAAGAACATAAAGAAAATTAAAAAAGAATAAATAAAGAAACAATACAATAACAATATGTCGCCCCGACTACGTCTGGGGCGACATAATAATAATAATAATAATAATAATAAATTTTATTAGACCAACCAAGGACCCACATGGGGCAATGACATTAAAACATACATTCTATTATTGAGTTACACACAGACAAAGAGAGCACAATTTAATATTCATAAGAATATACTATACAATTATATCCTATTGATGAGGTCAATGCAGAAATTTATTGACATGAGAAATTGATATTGACCGAGGACGAAGTCCGAGTGTCAATATACTTTTTCTCATTTCAATAAATTTCTGCATTGACCGAATTCAATAGGCTACAATTGTTTTATTATTTTCCATGTTGTCCAAATGTTATTTTTATAGCTTTTATAGATAAAAGAATTGCCTCACAAATTTTAAATTAACGAAATGAATCTAACAACCATGCATAAAATTCTAATTAGTGGAACTAAAAATTGACACATTCTGTCTTATACAACCTAAAAACAGCTGATCAACATTTCAAAATAAAGCTTTTGCCAACAGTGTTCCTTATTTTTGTATTGTTTGCTTTTGTTCAATTGGGAGTTTTTTTAACTGAAATTACGTGGGATCAAATAAATAAAGACTAGAATAACACATCATATGCAAGAAAACATCATTTAATTTTAATTATAAATCTTTTTTACAAGTCAGTTCGGCTTTTACCCCTTGTATTTAAATTAATTGTTAAACTGGCTGATCTGTTTTTAGCACGAAGTCAATTCCACGTTTTATTGACAACTCTTGGAAATATACATAATATTAAACTGGCTGATCTATTTTTAGCACGAAGTCAATACATAAAGTCAATTCCACGTTTTATTGACAACTCTTAGAAATATACATAATCATGTGACCACCTTTTAACAAATCACAGCACTCTAAATATATATGAAAATAATAATATACAATTATAGCCTATCAATGAGGTCAATGCAGAAATTTATTGACATGAGAAAGGTATATTGACCGAGGACGTAGTCCGAGTGTCAATATACCTTTCTGATGTCGATAAATTTCTCCATTGACCGAATTTAATAGGCTATAATAGTTTTATTATTTTCCAAAATTTTCAGATTTTTATAGAGATATACATTATTAAATCAAATTTTTACATGATATGTGTTGATTTGTTTTTGGTTATTATTTGCATTTAATGGAACAAAGAATATGTCTGTTTTGCATATTAGATATAGACAAATTAATCATATTAAAGAAATTTTTCAGTTTTATTAAAAAAACAATTAGAGATCTATTATTAGTGCGAGGTCAATACATAAAGTCAATTCGTGTTTTATCTCTTATTATGTAATTACTTACTAGTATCTATTTTTAGCAGAGGTCAATACGTAAAGGCAATTCTTCAATTTATTGACAACTCCAAGAAATATACAAAATCATGTGACCATAATTTAACAAATCGCAGGAGCTTAAAAATATAAGAAAATAATAGATATATTTATATGATAAATAAATGGAAATGTTGTTCGGCAGTACAACCCAGGCAAAGATCTGAGAGATTAGAATTAAGATTGAATGTGGTAAATAATTGCAATACTGCAAAAGACACCAGGGGACGATTCACTGCTAAAAAATCTCTGCATCAACACTCTAGCGACACCTTCGGGCTTTTTTTACCATGTCACATATAAGGGACCGACCATTTAACTTGAAAGGGGGAGCTATGGTTTTTTTTCTAAAAAATATTTTGGATCTGATTTTATGTGAAAAAAATATTTTGGCTGCCAAAATGATGGGAAAAAAAATTCTGAAGGAGGCTTTCTGCCCAAAAAAATAATGTTAATTTTGCAAAAAAATATTTTGTTGATACATGTACAAAAAATAAATAAATTTTTTCGCGCGAAACGCGAAAAAAATTTTCTGTCCAGAAAAAAAAACCATAACCCCCCTTCAGGTTAAATGGTCGGTCCCTAACATGTGTAAATCTATAATTACAGACCTCATTAGACTATATTGACATCGGACTGGATCCCTAGTTAGTATGCTGCTCTAGTCATGTCAATTAATCTTTGTATTAAAATTATCGCCCTGCTATAACTGTTTGATATAAATTTGACAAAGATTATTTATTTTTCAGTAAACATGGTATGTATATAGCAGGAAAAAGAACAGGTTTGGTATCTTCAGTAAACATAGTATGTATGTAGCAGGAAAAAAGAACAGGTTGATATTTTCAATAAACATGGTATGTATGTAGCAGGAAAGAGAACAGGTTTGATATTTTATACGTCGGATATTTTCAGCTGAAATGGTATGTACATTTGTGTATAATTTTTTAAGCAAGTGTGGTTTATCTTAGAAACATGGGATGTATACATTTGGGATAGAACAGATTGTATATGTTAAAACTCGGATACGATACCAAAGTGTATTTATACAATTGAAAGGTTTGTTTCGTTAAGGAGGTTCGCTCCTCATGTTTTAGGATTTCAGTAAGATTTTCGGAATTCTCTGGTTTTATCAATTAAAAAGCATTATAATTTTTTACCCATGGACCCCATAATTTTTCCCATAATTTCATTTTATACAAATTTATGCGCGTTCTGTAAAAAAATCATTAAATTTTATTTATTCTGTCATATTCATTCGTGCTCAAACCTTGCTACTGTTAATCCTATGAAGAATCCGAAGAGTTCAGTTTCCCGCCAAATTTTCAATTACTTCAATTACTTACAAAAACGAAATCATCAACCTATCATTTTTTCACTTTAATTACTTCTTTTTTTAATTTTCTATAAAAAAAATTACATTTATTTGAAATCCTATTTATTTTCATATGAAGTAGCGAACCCCCTTAAGTATGGTTTATTTATAGTTGGGAGGAGTAGAGATTCGTTATTTTCAATACAAAATATACAGATAAATACGCGGGCATTTCCATTTTGACCCATTTCTCAATCCGAGACTACCATATTGGCATGAGACGAAGTGATTAGACCTAAATTATTGAGCGCAAGAATGGAAACGATTACTGATGCTCGCTGCACACCAATTTCACTTAGGTTTTATTTTCTATATTTCATCTAGCGTGTCTACACGCACAGGGATTTTTCACCCATCTCTCAGGGGCCGAATATCGGCCCCATTCCCAATGGCAATTTCCTTACTTTTTTCCCAATTTGTAGTAAAGAAATTCCCAATTTTCAAATAGTTACTGGGCTTACTAAACTTGGTTATTAGGATGATGAAATCAAATTATTTCTTTATCAATCAATCAATCATATTAAGAAAGCCAATCTTCAAAACGATACTGTTTTTAAACTTTCTGACAAGCACCCACACTTTATTTACAAAAACCATTTCAAGGATGCATGAAATTGGAATACCGCTTGTGTTTTGTGTAAATATTCACGATAGAATGGTCAAAATCAAGTGAAAACGGGCAGTGAAAACAGTCCTATGATTGTCAACAAAATTGCAAATGGCGAACTTCCGGGTTGTATAAAATTTGGAACCAGATCGGAGAAAAATCTTTCCGGATTTGACTTCTGCAGGCACCTTCAAATTTTCAAAGCACATTTACTCATTAAAGAATTGTGCAACTGAAGGTAACATCTTTAACACGGATTCATGGTTGTTTCTAACTGACTGCCTGGTTTCATCAGTATATGTTTCTGGTGTTATATGGCAATATATAAAAATATGAAATTTTACAAAATCAAATCAAATAAATGAATTTATCCTAAATAACATCAATTATAAAGATTCATATTACAATTTCCCAAAATTCATCTTTTGTCGATAAAAAAATTCCCAAATTGGATTAAAATGCCATTTCCCAAAATACCCTGAAAAATCCCTGACGCATTTTTATTTTTACTTTTCCCTTGACAAATACGTTTACATGTCGAAATATTGGGAATTTCAATTTTAATTTCAGATGTTGTCTTTTTTATTTTGACTTTGTCCAATTTTGGTTTTTACTATACAATTCAATATTCTTTATTCTCTATAAACTTTTTTTTTATTAAAGTACAATGTTTATACTAAATGACATGTTTGAAACACAAAAACGAAACAATAGATAAATTTTCACATTTAAAAGAGCACACTTGTGATCACTTGATACCCCGTGGTGATATTGTTCCGTCTGGACTGGATTGATAGTCATCCAGAACTGCAACAACAAATCTGAAAACAATAATATTGACAAGACCTGTTTGATGGCGAATATAAGCCAATCATATCAATTGTTAGTTACGTTTGTTTGACATTTCTGATTTGTTGTTTAATAGAATAGAATAGAATAGAATAGAATATATTTTATTTTTCCAATTATAGGGCCCGTAAGGGCATACAAATCAAGATTTCAAACGGCAACAATTTTCATGATTAAGGGCTTTCTATCACGTCTGCGTCCGTCGATCTTGCCGTGAAATCGTTCTAGTCGTTGGAAGAAATACTGTTTCTGTTTAGATAAGGTAAAGGAGGGATACAACCGTTTTCTGGGGTTGGTGTCGTCCCTTCGGCGACGACTTATGACCCACATATGTTCGTAATTGTTTGGTTATAAGGGTAGCCCTTTGCAAGATCCGGTGTTGAAACAAATGGTTCCACTGTACGATCCTCACTTGGTTAAGAATCGTTGTTGGGTTGAACTGGTTTCAGCCGATTTTTTTAAGTGTAAGTGTTCCGATACGCGTTGTATGTATATATTCAATTTTTTTCATGTAGTTTGAAGTTGAGTTTTAATTAATAGTGGTTTGTTGTGCTATTCTGATTGCAAATTTTCACATTTGAAAGGGGCTCCTGTATATAATTTAGTTTTTACATGGTTTTAATTATATTTTATTTGATCTACACTGAAGAGACATAAGTTGTCGAAATGGCAGTATGCAGAAACTAAACTTCAGTATTTTGTTATTGAGTAGCTAACGATTGATTGACAGTTTCCTATGCAACTGATACTGACTCATTTATCATGGGTTGCAGTATGTTTAAGTTAGCATTCTAAAAAAAAATTGAACAGTCACCCCAACAAGTCTCATCCATTGCCATATCATTCAATTTTGACTTTTCTTCCTTTTATACAACCCTGCCACACCATAAACTATTTCTGCAATAAAGATTCACCCTTTTAGAAGAAGAGAAAGACGGACATATTTTTGTTGATTCAGACAAGAAGTACACTGTGACTGGCGTAATCAAGATGTTACAATGTTTGATCAGTAACATATTTGTTGAATTTGGAGGCCGTGTTTTTCAAAGGAAAATAGGGAAATTCCAATGGGTACTGTCTTTGCGCTGCTTGTAGTTGACTTTTTCATTTACTCGTAATAGGCCAAGTTTGTACAATGGCTTACACAGAGAAAGCTAAAACATTTAGCCCAGTCCTTTGATTTCAGCTCCCGCTACTTAGACGATGTACTTTCTCTTTATGACCCAAAATGTAAGGTATATTTACATCAAATCTATCCCAATTAGCAATATGACAAGCTGGATGATTTTAATTATACCCAATTGTGAACTTTCCCTTTCTAAGCAGTAATATACATACCTCTCCAGCCTATAGAGAGGCTTGTTTAGGGTATATTGGGATAC